>CAJQGB010000100.1:0-92856 GCA_905475315.1 Autographa pulchrina | reverse complement strand
CAACATTTTTTCGAGCTATCCGCACGTGAGTGGTGTCGTTAGAAGCGCCTCGGCGAGGGCTACGTAAATATGTAATAAACTAAGGTAGGTGTAATATAAAAATTAAAGTTATGGTCCAAAAACTAGTTTTTCATTTCAACATTTTTTCGAGCTATCCGCACGTGAGTGGTGTCGTTAGAAGCGCCTCGGCGAGGGCTACGTAAATATGTAATAAACTAAGGTAGGTGTAATATAAAAATTAAAGTTATGGTCCAAAAACTAGTTTTTCATTTCAACATTTTTTCGAGCTATCCGCACGTGAGTGGTGTCGTTAGAAGCGCCTCGGCGAGGGCTACGTAAATATGTAATAAACTAAGGTAGGTGTAATATAAAAATTAAAGTTATGGTCCAAAAACTAGTTTTTCATTTCAACATTTTTTCGAGCTATCCGCACGTGAGTGGTGTCGTTAGAAGCGCCTCGGCGAGGGCTACGTAAATATGTAATAAACTAAGGTAGGTGTAATATAAAAATTAAAGTTATGGTCCAAAAACTAGTTTTTCATTTCAACATTTTTTCGAGCTATCCGCACGTGAGTGGTGTCGTTAGAAGCGCCTCGGCGAGGGCTACGTAAATATGTAATAAACTAAGGTAGGTGTAATATAAAAATTAAAGTTATGGTCCAAAAACTAGTTTTTCATTTCAACATTTTTTCGAGCTATCCGCACGTGAGTGGTGTCGTTAGAAGCGCCTCGGCGAGGGCTACGTAAATATGTAATAAACTAAGGTAGGTGTAATATAAAAATTAAAGTTATGGTCCAAAAACTAGTTTTCATTTCAACATTTTTTCGAGCTATCCGCACGTGAGTGGTGTCGTTAGAAGCGCCTCGGCGAGGGCTACGTAAATATGTAACAAACTAAGGTAGGTGTAATATAAAAATTAAAGTTATGGTCCAAAAACTAGTTTTTCATTTCAACATTTTTTCGAGCTATCCGCACGTGAGTGGTGTCGTTAGAAGCGCCTCGGCGAGGGCTACGTAAATATGTAATAAACTAAGGTAGGTGTAATATAAAATTAAAGTTATGGTCCAAAAACTAGTTTTTCATTTCAACATTTTTTCGAGCTATCCGCACGTGAGTGGTGTCGTTAGAAGCGCCTCGGCGAGGGCTACGTAAATATGTAATAAACTAAGGTAGGTGTAATATAAAAATTAAAGTTATGGTCCAAAAACTAGTTTTTCATTTCAACATTTTTTCGAGCTATCCGCACGTGAGTGGTGTCGTTAGAAGCGCCTCGGCGAGGGCTACGTAAATATGTAATAAACTAAGGTAGGTGTAATATAAAAATTAAAGTTATGGTCCAAAAACTAGTTTTTCATTTCAACATTTTTTCGAGCTATCCGCACGTGAGTGGTGTCGTTAGAAGCGCCTCGGCGAGGGCTACGTAAATATGTAATAAACTAAGGTAGGTGTAATATAAAAATTAAAGTTATGGTCCAAAAACTAGTTTTTCATTTCAACATTTTTTCGAGCTATCCGCACGTGAGTGGTGTCGTTAGAAGCGCCTCGGCGAGGGCTACGTAAATATGTAATAAACTAAGGTAGGTGTAATATAAAAATTAAAGTTATGGTCCAAAAACTAGTTTTTCATTTCAACATTTTTTCGAGCTATCCGCACGTGAGTGGTGTCGTTAGAAGCGCCTCGGCGAGGGCTACGTAAATATGTAATAAACTAAGGTAGGTGTAATATAAAAATTAAAGTTATGGTCCAAAAACTAGTTTTTCATTTCAACATTTTTTCGAGCTATCCGCACGTGAGTGGTGTCGTTAGAAGCGCCTCGGCGAGGGCTACGTAAATATGTAACAAACTAAGGTAGGTGTAATATAAAAATTAAAGTTATGGTCCAAAAACTAGTTTTTCATTTCAACATTTTTTCGAGCTATCCGCACGTGAGTGGTGTCGTTAGAAGCGCCTCGGCGAGGGCTACGTAAATATGTAATAAACTAAGGTAGGTGTAATATAAAAATTAAAGTTATGGTCCAAAAACTAGTTTTTCATTTCAACATTTTTTCGAGCTATCCGCACGTGAGTGGTGTCGTTAGAAGCGCCTCGGCGAGGGCTACGTAAATATGTAATAAACTAAGGTAGGTGTAATATAAAAATTAAAGTTATGGTCCAAAAACTAGTTTTTCATTTCAACATTTTTTCGAGCTATCCGCACGTGAGTGGTGTCGTTAGAAGCGCCTCGGCGAGGGCTACGTAAATATGTAATAAACTAAGGTAGGTGTAATATAAAAATTAAAGTTATGGTCCAAAAACTAGTTTTTCATTTCAACATTTTTTCGAGCTATCCGCACGTGAGTGGTGTCGTTAGAAGCGCCTCGGCGAGGGCTACGTAAATATGTAATAAACTAAGGTAGGTGTAATATAAAAATTAAAGTTATGGTCCAAAAACTAGTTTTTCATTTCAACATTTTTTCGAGCTATCCGCACGTGAGTGGTGTCGTTAGAAGCGCCTCGGCGAGGGCTACGTAAATATGTAATAAACTAAGGTAGGTGTAATATAAAAATTAAAGTTATGGTCCAAAAACTAGTTTTTCATTTCAACATTTTTTCGAGCTATCCGCACGTGAGTGGTGTCGTTAGAAGCGCCTCGGCGAGGGCTACGTAAATATGTAATAAACTAAGGTAGGTGTAATATAAAAATTAAAGTTATGGTCCAAAAACTAGTTTTTCATTTCAACATTTTTTCGAGCTATCCGCACGTGAGTGGTGTCGTTAGAAGCGCCTCGGCGAGGGCTACGTAAATATGTAACAAACTAAGGTAGGTGTAATATAAAAATTAAAGTTATGGTCCAAAAACTAGTTTTTCATTTCAACATTTTTTCGAGCTATCCGCACGTGAGTGGTGTCGTTAGAAGCGCCTCGGCGAGGGCTACGTAAATATGTAATAAACTAAGGTAGGTGTAATATAAAAATTAAAGTTATGGTCCAAAAACTAGTTTTTCATTTCAACATTTTTTCGAGCTATCCGCACGTGAGTGGTGTCGTTAGAAGCGCCTCGGCGAGGGCTACGTAAATATGTAATAAACTAAGGTAGGTGTAATATAAAAATTAAAGTTATGGTCCAAAAACTAGTTTTTCATTTCAACATTTTTTCGAGCTATCCGCACGTGAGTGGTGTCGTTAGAAGCGCCTCGGCGAGGGCTACGTAAATATGTAATAAACTAAGGTAGGTGTAATATAAAAATTAAAGTTATGGTCCAAAAACTAGTTTTTCATTTCAACATTTTTTCGAGCTATCCGCACGTGAGTGGTGTCGTTAGAAGCGCCTCGGCGAGGGCTACGTAAATATGTAATAAACTAAGGTAGGTGTAATATAAAAATTAAAGTTATGGTCCAAAAACTAGTTTTTCATTTCAACATTTTTTCGAGCTATCCGCACGTGAGTGGTGTCGTTAGAAGCGCCTCGGCGAGGGCTACGTAAATATGTAATAAACTAAGGTAGGTGTAATATAAAAATTAAAGTTATGGTCCAAAAACTAGTTTTTCATTTCAACATTTTTTCGAGCTATCCGCACGTGAGTGGTGTCGTTAGAAGCGCCTCGGCGAGGGCTACGTAAATATGTAATAAACTAAGGTAGGTGTAATATAAAAATTAAAGTTATGGTCCAAAAACTAGTTTTTCATTTCAACATTTTTTCGAGCTATCCGCACGTGAGTGGTGTCGTTAGAAGCGCCTCGGCGAGGGCTACGTAAATATGTAATAAACTAAGGTAGGTGTAATATAAAAATTAAAGTTATGGTCCAAAAACTAGTTTTTCATTTCAACATTTTTTCGAGCTATCCGCACGTGAGTGGTGTCGTTAGAAGCGCCTCGGCGAGGGCTACGTAAATATGTAATAAACTAAGGTAGGTGTAATATAAAAATTAAAGTTATGGTCCAACAACTAGTTTTTCATTTCAACATTTTTTCGAGCTATCCGCACGTGAGTGGTGTCGTTAGAAGCGCCTCGGCGAGGGCTACGTA
The DNA here is from genome assembly GCA_905475315.1 of Autographa pulchrina. NCBI lineage: Eukaryota > Metazoa > Arthropoda > Insecta > Lepidoptera > Noctuidae > Autographa > Autographa pulchrina. Next base: position 88,848 of record CAJQGB010000100.1, on the reverse strand, counting down.
AATATGTAACAAACTAAGGTAGGTGTAATATAAAAATTAAAGTTATGGTCCAAAAACTAGTTTTTCATTTCAACATTTTTTCGAGCTATCCGCACGTGAGTGGTGTCGTTAGAAGCGCCTCGGCGAGGGCTACGTAAATATGTAATAAACTAAGGTAGGTGTAATATAAAAATTAAAGTTATGGTCCAAAAACTAGTTTTTCATTTCAACATTTTTTCGAGCTATCCGCACGTGAGTGGTGTCGTTAGAAGCGCCTCGGCGAGGGCTACGTAAATATGTAATAAACTAAGGTAGGTGTAATATAAAAATTAAAGTTATGGTCCAAAAACTAGTTTTTCATTTCAACATTTTTTCGAGCTATCCGCACGTGAGTGGTGTCGTTAGAAGCGCCTCGGCGAGGGCTACGTAAATATGTAATAAACTAAGGTAGGTGTAATATAAAAATTAAAGTTATGGTCCAAAAACTAGTTTTTCATTTCAACATTTTTTCGAGCTATCCGCACGTGAGTGGTGTCGTTAGAAGCGCCTCGGCGAGGGCTACGTAAATATGTAATAAACTAAGGTAGGTGTAATATAAAAATTAAAGTTATGGTCCAAAAACTAGTTTTTCATTTCAACATTTTTTCGAGCTATCCGCACGTGAGTGGTGTCGTTAGAAGCGCCTCGGCGAGGGCTACGTAAATATGTAATAAACTAAGGTAGGTGTAATATAAAAATTAAAGTTATGGTCCAAAAACTAGTTTTTCATTTCAACATTTTTTCGAGCTATCCGCACGTGAGTGGTGTCGTTAGAAGCGCCTCGGCGAGGGCTACGTAAATATGTAATAAACTAAGGTAGGTGTAATATAAAAATTAAAGTTATGGTCCAAAAACTAGTTTTTCATTTCAACATTTTTTCGAGCTATCCGCACGTGAGTGGTGTCGTTAGAAGCGCCTCGGCGAGGGCTACGTAAATATGTAACAAACTAAGGTACGTGTAATATAAAAATTAAAGTTATGGTCCAAAAACTAGTTTTTCATTTCAACATTTTTTCGAGCTATCCGCACGTGAGTGGTGTCGTTAGAAGCGCCTCGGCGAGGGCTACGTAAATATGTAATAAACTAAGGTAGGTGTAATATAAAAATTAAAGTTATGGTCCAAAAACTAGTTTTTCATTTCAACATTTTTTCGAGCTATCCGCACGTGAGTGGTGTCGTTAGAAGCGCCTCGGCGAGGGCTACGTAAATATGTAATAAACTAAGGTAGGTGTAATATAAAAATTAAAGTTATGGTCCAAAAACTAGTTTTTCATTTCAACATTTTTTCGAGCTATCCGCACGTGAGTGGTGTCGTTAGAAGCGCCTCGGCGAGGGCTACGTAAATATGTAATAAACTAAGGTAGGTGTAATATAAAAATTAAAGTTATGGTCCAAAAACTAGTTTTTCATTTCAACATTTTTTCGAGCTATCCGCACGTGAGTGGTGTCGTTAGAAGCGCCTCGGCGAGGGCTACGTAAATATGTAATAAACTAAGGTAGGTGTAATATAAAAATTAAAGTTATGGTCCAAAAACTAGTTTTTCATTTCAACATTTTTTCGAGCTATCCGCACGTGAGTGGTGTCGTTAGAAGCGCCTCGGCGAGGGCTACGTAAATATGTAATAAACTAAGGTAGGTGTAATATAAAAATTAAAGTTATGGTCCAAAAACTAGTTTTTCATTTCAACATTTTTTCGAGCTATCCGCACGTGAGTGGTGTCGTTAGAAGCGCCTCGGCGAGGGCTACGTAAATATGTAATAAACTAAGGTAGGTGTAATATAAAAATTAAAGTTATGGTCCAAAAACTAGTTTTTCATTTCAACATTTTTTCGAGCTATCCGCACGTGAGTGGTGTCGTTAGAAGCGCCTCGGCGAGGGCTACGTAAATATGTAACAAACTAAGGTAGGTGTAATATAAAAATTAAAGTTATGGTCCAAAAACTAGTTTTTCATTTCAACATTTTTTCGAGCTATCCGCACGTGAGTGGTGTCGTTAGAAGCGCCTCGGCGAGGGCTACGTAAATATGTAATAAACTAAGGTAGGTGTAATATAAAAATTAAAGTTATGGTCCAAAAACTAGTTTTTCATTTCAACATTTTTTCGAGCTATCCGCACGTGAGTGGTGTCGTTAGAAGCGCCTCGGCGAGGGCTACGTAAATATGTAATAAACTAAGGTAGGTGTAATATAAAAATTAAAGTTATGGTCCAAAAACTAGTTTTTCATTTCAACATTTTTTCGAGCTATCCGCACGTGAGTGGTGTCGTTAGAAGCGCCTCGGCGAGGGCTACGTAAATATGTAATAAACTAAGGTAGGTGTAATATAAAAATTAAAGTTATGGTCCAAAAACTAGTTTTTCATTTCAACATTTTTTCGAGCTATCCGCACGTGAGTGGTGTCGTTAGAAGCGCCTCGGCGAGGGCTACGTAAATATGTAATAAACTAAGGTAGGTGTAATATAAAAATTAAAGTTATGGTCCAAAAACTAGTTTTTCATTTCAACATTTTTTCGAGCTATCCGCACGTGAGTGGTGTCGTTAGAAGCGCCTCGGCGAGGGCTACGTAAATATGTAACAAACTAAGGTAGGTGTAATATAAAAAATAAAGTTATGGTCCAAAAACTAGTTTTTCATTTCAACATTTTTTCGAGCTATCCGCACGTGAGTGGTGTCGTTAGAAGCGCCTCGGCGAGGGCTACGTAAATATGTAATAAACTAAGGTAGGTGTAATATAAAAATTAAAGTTATGGTCCAAAAACTAGTTTTTCATTTCAACATTTTTTCGAGCTATCCGCACGTGAGTGGTGTCGTTAGAAGCGCCTCGGCGAGGGCTACGTAAATATGTAACAAACTAAGGTAGGTGTAATATAAAAATTAAAGTTATGGTCCAAAAACTAGTTTTTCATTTCAACATTTTTTCGAGCTATCCGCACGTGAGTGGTGTCGTTAGAAGCGCCTCGGCGAGGGCTACGTAAATATGTAATAAACTAAGGTAGGTGTAATATAAAAATTAAAGTTATGGTCCAAAAACTAGTTTTTCATTTCAACATTTTTTCGAGCTATCCGCACGTGAGTGGTGTCGTTAGAAGCGCCTCGGCGAGGGCTACGTAAATATGTAATAAACTAAGGTAGGTGTAATATAAAAATTAAAGTTATGGTCCAAAAACTAGTTTTTCATTTCAACATTTTTTCGAGCTATCCGCACGTGAGTGGTGTCGTTAGAAGCGCCTCGGCGAGGGCTACGTAAATATGTAATAAACTAAGGTAGGTGTAATATAAAAATTAAAGTTATGGTCCAAAAACTAGTTTTTCATTTCAACATTTTTTCGAGCTATCCGCACGTGAGTGGTGTCGTTAGAAGCGCCTCGGCGAGGGCTACGTAAATATGTAATAAACTAAGGTAGGTGTAATATAAAAATTAAAGTTATGGTCCAAAAACTAGTTTTTCATTTCAACATTTTTTCGAGCTATCCGCACGTGAGTGGTGTCGTTAGAAGCGCCTCGGCGAGGGCTACGTAAATATGTAATAAACTAAGGTAGGTGTAATATAAAAATTAAAGTTATGGTCCAAAAACTAGTTTTTCATTTCAACATTTTTTCGAGCTATCCGCACGTGAGTGGTGTCGTTAGAAGCGCCTCGGCGAGGGCTACGTAAATATGTAATAAACTAAGGTAGGTGTAATATAAAAATTAAAGTTATGGTCCAAAAACTAGTTTTTCATTTCAACATTTTTTCGAGCTATCCGCACGTGAGTGGTGTCGTTAGAAGCGCCTCGGCGAGGGCTACGTAAATATGTAATAAACTAAGGTAGGTGTAATATAAAAATTAAAGTTATGGTCCAAAAACTAGTTTTTCATTTCAACATTTTTTCGAGCTATCCGCACGTGAGTGGTGTCGTTAGAAGCGCCTCGGCGAGGGCTACGTAAATATGTAATAAACTAAGGTAGGTGTAATATAAAAATTAAAGTTATGGTCCAAAAACTAGTTTTTCATTTCAACATTTTTTCGAGCTATCCGCACGTGAGTGGTGTCGTTAGAAGCGCCTCGGCGAGGGCTACGTAAATATGTAACAAACTAAGGTAGGTGTAATATAAAAATTAAAGTTATGGTCCAAAAACTAGTTTTTCATTTCAACATTTTTTCGAGCTATCCGCACGTGAGTGGTGTCGTTAGAAGCGCCTCGGCGAGGGCTACGTAAATATGTAATAAACTAAGGTAGGTGTAATATAAAAATTAAAGTTATGGTCCAAAAACTAGTTTTTCATTTCAACATTTTTTCGAGCTATCCGCACGTGAGTGGTGTCGTTAGAAGCGCCTCGGCGAGGGCTACGTAAATATGTAATAAACTAAGGTAGGTGTAATATAAAAATTAAAGTTATGGTCCAAAAACTAGTTTTTCATTTCAACATTTTTTCGAGCTATCCGCACGTGAGTGGTGTCGTTAGAAGCGCCTCGGCGAGGGCTACGTAAATATGTAATAAACTAAGGTAGGTGTAATATAAAAATTAAAGTTATGGTCCAAAAACTAGTTTTTCATTTCAACATTTTTTCGAGCTATCCGCACGTGAGTGGTGTCGTTAGAAGCGCCTCGGCGAGGGCTACGTAAATATGTAATAAACTAAGGTAGGTGTAATATAAAAATTAAAGTTATGGTCCAAAAACTAGTTTTTCATTTCAACATTTTTTCGAGCTATCCGCACGTGAGTGGTGTCGTTAGAAGCGCCTCGGCGAGGGCTACGTAAATATGTAACAAACTAAGGTAGGTGTAATATAAAAATTAAAGTTATGGTCCAAAAACTAGTTTTTCATTTCAACATTTTTTCGAGCTATCCGCACGTGAGTGGTGTCGTTAGAAGCGCCTCGGCGAGGGCTACGTAAATATGTAATAAACTAAGGTAGGTGTAATATAAAAATTAAAGTTATGGTCCAAAAACTAGTTTTTCATTTCAACATTTTTTCGAGCTATCCGCACGTGAGTGGTGTCGTTAGAAGCGCCTCGGCGAGGGCTACGTAAATATGTAATAAACTAAGGTAGGTGTAATATAAAAATTAAAGTTATGGTCCAAAAACTAGTTTTTCATTTCAACATTTTTTCGAGCTATCCGCACGTGAGTGGTGTCGTTAGAAGCGCCTCGGCGAGGGCTACGTAAATATGTAATAAACTAAGGTAGGTGTAATATAAAAATTAAAGTTATGGTCCAAAAACTAGTTTTTCATTTCAACATTTTTTCGAGCTATCCGCACGTGAGTGGTGTCGTTAGAAGCGCCTCGGCGAGGGCTACGTAAATATGTAATAAACTAAGGTAGGTGTAATATAAAAATTAAAGTTATGGTCCAAAAACTAGTTTTTCATTTCAACATTTTTTCGAGCTATCCGCACGTGAGTGGTGTCGTTAGAAGCGCCTCGGCGAGGGCTACGTAAATATGTAATAAACTAAGGTAGGTGTAATATAAAAATTAAAGTTATGGTCCAAAAACTAGTTTTTCATTTCAACATTTTTTCGAGCTATCCGCACGTGAGTGGTGTCGTTAGAAGCGCCTCGGCGAGGGCTACGTAAATATGTAATAAACTAAGGTAGGTGTAATATAAAAATTAAAGTTATGGTCCAAAAACTAGTTTTTCATTTCAACATTTTTTCGAGCTATCCGCACGTGAGTGGTGTCGTTAGAAGCGCCTCGGCGAGGGCTACGTAAATATGTAACAAACTAAGGTAGGTGTAATATAAAAATTAAAGTTATGGTCCAAAAACTAGTTTTTCATTTCAACATTTTTTCGAGCTATCCGCACGTGAGTGGTGTCGTTAGAAGCGCCTCGGCGAGGGCTACGTAAATATGTAATAAACTAAGGTAGGTGTAATATAAAAATTAAAGTTATGGTCCAAAAACTAGTTTTTCATTTCAACATTTTTTCGAGCTATCCGCACGTGAGTGGTGTCGTTAGAAGCGCCTCGGCGAGGGCTACGTAAATATGTAATAAACTAAGGTAGGTGTAATATAAAAATTAAAGTTATGGTCCAAAAACTAGTTTTTCATTTCAACATTTTTTCGAGCTATCCGCACGTGAGTGGTGTCGTTAGAAGCGCCTCGGCGAGGGCTACGTAAATATGTAATAAACTAAGGTAGGTGTAATATAAAAATTAAAGTTATGGTCCAAAAACTAGTTTTTCATTTCAACATTTTTTCGAGCTATCCGCACGTGAGTGGTGTCGTTAGAAGCGCCTCGGCGAGGGCTACGTAAATATGTAATAAACTAAGGTAGGTGTAATATAAAAATTAAAGTTATGGTCCAAAAACTAGTTTTTCATTTCAACATTTTTTCGAGCTATCCGCACGTGAGTGGTGTCGTTAGAAGCGCCTCGGCGAGGGCTACGTAAATATGTAATAAACTAAGGTAGGTGTAATATAAAAATTAAAGTTATGGTCCAAAAACTAGTTTTTCATTTCAACATTTTTTCGAGCTATCCGCACGTGAGTGGTGTCGTTAGAAGCGCCTCGGCGAGGGCTACGTAAATATGTAATAAACTAAGGTAGGTGTAATATAAAAATTAAAGTTATGGTCCAAAAACTAGTTTTTCATTTCAACATTTTTTCGAGCTATCCGCACGTGAGTGGTGTCGTTAGAAGCGCCTCGGCGAGGGCTACGTAAATATGTAACAAACTAAGGTAGGTGTAATATAAAAATTAAAGTTATGGTCCAAAAACTAGTTTTTCATTTCAACATTTTTTCGAGCTATCCGCACGTGAGTGGTGTCGTTAGAAGCGCCTCGGCGAGGGCTACGTAAATATGTAATAAACTAAGGTAGGTGTAATATAAAAATTAAAGTTATGGTCCAAAAACTAGTTTTTCATTTCAACATTTTTTCGAGCTATCCGCACGTGAGTGGTGTCGTTAGAAGCGCCTCGGCGAGGGCTACGTAAATATGTAATAAACTAAGGTAGGTGTAATATAAAAATTAAAGTTATGGTCCAAAAACTAGTTTTTCATTTCAACATTTTTTCGAGCTATCCGCACGTGAGTGGTGTCGTTAGAAGCGCCTCGGCGAGGGCTACGTAAATATGTAATAAACTAAGGTAGGTGTAATATAAAAATTAAAGTTATGGTCCAAAAACTAGTTTTTCATTTCAACATTTTTTCGAGCTATCCGCACGTGAGTGGTGTCGTTAGAAGCGCCTCGGCGAGGGCTACGTAAATATGTAATAAACTAAGGTAGGTGTAATATAAAAATTAAAGTTATGGTCCAAAAACTAGTTTTTCATTTCAACATTTTTTCGAGCTATCCGCACGTGAGTGGTGTCGTTAGAAGCGCCTCGGCGAGGGCTACGTAAATATGTAATAAACTAAGGTAGGTGTAATATAAAAATTAAAGTTATGGTCCAAAAACTAGTTTTTCATTTCAACATTTTTTCGAGCTATCCGCACGTGAGTGGTGTCGTTAGAAGCGCCTCGGCGAGGGCTACGTAAATATGTAATAAACTAAGGTAGGTGTAATATAAAAATTAAAGTTATGGTCCAAAAACTAGTTTTTCATTTCAACATTTTTTCGAGCTATCCGCACGTGAGTGGTGTCGTTAGAAGCGCCTCGGCGAGGGCTACGTAAATATGTAACAAACTAAGGTAGGTGTAATATAAAAATTAAAGTTATGGTCCAAAAACTAGTTTTTCATTTCAACATTTTTTCGAGCTATCCGCACGTGAGTGGTGTCGTTAGAAGCGCCTCGGCGAGGGCTACGTAAATATGTAATAAACTAAGGTAGGTGTAATATAAAAATTAAAGTTATGGTCCAAAAACTAGTTTTTCATTTCAACATTTTTTCGAGCTATCCGCACGTGAGTGGTGTCGTTAGAAGCGCCTCGGCGAGGGCTACGTAAATATGTAATAAACTAAGGTAGGTGTAATATAAAAATTAAAGTTATGGTCCAAAAACTAGTTTTTCATTTCAACATTTTTTCGAGCTATCCGCACGTGAGTGGTGTCGTTAGAAGCGCCTCGGCGAGGGCTACGTAAATATGTAATAAACTAAGGTAGGTGTAATATAAAAATTAAAGTTATGGTCCAAAAACTAGTTTTTCATTTCAACATTTTTTCGAGCTATCCGCACGTGAGTGGTGTCGTTAGAAGCGCCTCGGCGAAGGCTACGTAAATATGTAATAAACTAAGGTAGGTGTAATATAAAAATTAAAGTTATGGTCCAAAAACTAGTTTTTCATTTCAACATTTTTTCGAGCTATCCGCACGTGAGTGGTGTCGTTAGAAGCGCCTCGGCGAGGGCTACGTAAATATGTAACAAACTAAGGTAGGTGTAATATAAAAATTAAAGTTATGGTCCAAAAACTAGTTTTTCATTTCAACATTTTTTCGAGCTATCCGCACGTGAGTGGTGTCGTTAGAAGCGCCTCGGCGAGGGCTACGTAAATATGTAATAAACTAAGGTAGGTGTAATATAAAAATTAAAGTTATGGTCCAAAAACTAGTTTTTCATTTCAACATTTTTTCGAGCTATCCGCACGTGAGTGGTGTCGTTAGAAGCGCCTCGGCGAGGGCTACGTAAATATGTAATAAACTAAGGTAGGTGTAATATAAAAATTAAAGTTATGGTCCAAAAACTAGTTTTTCATTTCAACATTTTTTCGAGCTATCCGCACGTGAGTGGTGTCGTTAGAAGCGCCTCGGCGAGGGCTACGTAAATATGTAATAAACTAAGGTAGGTGTAATATAAAAATTAAAGTTATGGTCAAAAACTAGTTTTTCATTTCAACATTTTTTCGAGCTATCCGCACGTGAGTGGTGTCGTTAGAAGCGCCTCGGCGAGGGCTACGTAAATATGTAATAAACTAAGGTAGGTGTAATATAAAAATTAAAGTTATGGTCCAAAGACTAGTTTTTCATTTCAACATTTTTTCGAGCTATCCGCACGTGAGTGGTGTCGTTAGAAGCGCCTCGGCGAGGGCTACGTAAATATGTAATAAACTAAGGTAGGTGTAATATAAAAATTAAAGTTATGGTCCAAAAACTAGTTTTTCATTTCAACATTTTTTCGAGCTATCCGCACGTGAGTGGTGTCGTTAGAAGCGCCTCGGCGAGGGCTACGTAAATATGTAATAAACTAAGGTAGGTGTAATATAAAAATTAAAGTTATGGTCCAAAAACTAGTTTTTCATTTCAACATTTTTTCGAGCTATCCGCACGTGAGTGGTGTCGTTAGAAGCGCCTCGGCGAGGGCTACGTAAATATGTAATAAACTAAGGTAGGTGTAATATAAAAATTAAAGTTATGGTCCAAAAACTAGTTTTTCATTTCAACATTTTTTCGAGCTATCCGCACGTGAGTGGTGTCGTTAGAAGCGCCTCGGCGAGGGCTACGTAAATATGTAATAAACTAAGGTAGGTGTAATATAAAAATTAAAGTTATGGTCCAAAAACTAGTTTTTCATTTCAACATTTTTTCGAGCTATCCGCACGTGAGTGGTGTCGTTAGAAGCGCCTCGGCGAGGGCTACGTAAATATGTAATAAACTAAGGTAGGTGTAATATAAAAATTAAAGTTATGGTCCAAAAACTAGTTTTTCATTTCAACATTTTTTCGAGCTATCCGCACGTGAGTGGTGTCGTTAGAAGCGCCTCGGCGAGGGCTACGTAAATATGTAATAAACTAAGGTAGGTGTAATATAAAAATTAAAGTTATGGTCCAAAAACTAGTTTTTCATTTCAACATTTTTTCGAGCTATCCGCACGTGAGTGGTGTCGTTAGAAGCGCCTCGGCGAGGGCTACGTAAATATGTAATAAACTAAGGTAGGTGTAATATAAAAATTAAAGTTATGGTCCAAAAACTAGTTTTTCATTTCAACATTTTTTCGAGCTATCCGCACGTGAGTGGTGTCGTTAGAAGCGCCTCGGCGAGGGCTACGTAAATATGTAATAAACTAAGGTAGGTGTAATATAAAAATTAAAGTTATGGTCCAAAAACTAGTTTTTCATTTCAACATTTTTTCGAGCTATCCGCACGTGAGTGGTGTCGTTAGAAGCGCCTCGGCGAGGGCTACGTAAATATGTAATAAACTAAGGTAGGTGTAATATAAAAATTAAAGTTATGGTCCAAAAACTAGTTTTTCATTTCAACATTTTTTCGAGCTATCCGCACGTGAGTGGTGTCGTTAGAAGCGCCTCGGCGAGGGCTACGTAAATATGTAATAAACTAAGGTAGGTGTAATATAAAAATTAAAGTTATGGTCCAAAAACTAGTTTTTCATTTCAACATTTTTTCGAGCTATCCGCACGTGAGTGGTGTCGTTAGAAGCGCCTCGGCGAGGGCTACGTAAATATGTAACAAACTAAGGTAGGTGTAATATAAAAATTAAAGTTATGGTCCAAAAACTAGTTTTTCATTTCAACATTTTTTCGAGCTATCCGCACGTGAGTGGTGTCGTTAGAAGCGCCTCGGCGAGGGCTACGCAAATATGTAACAAACTAAGGTAGGTGTAATATAAAAATTAAAGTTATGGTCCAAAAACTAGTTTTTCATTTCAACATTTTTTCGAGCTATCCGCACGTGAGTGGTGTCGTTAGAAGCGCCTCGGCGAGGGCTACGTAAATATGTAATAAACTAAGGTAGGTGTAATATAAAAATTAAAGTTATGGTCCAAAAACTAGTTTTTCATTTCAACATTTTTTCGAGCTATCCGCACGTGAGTGGTGTCGTTAGAAGCGCCTCGGCGAGGGCTACGTAAATATGTAATAAACTAAGGTAGGTGTAATATAAAAATTAAAGTTATGGTCCAAAAACTAGTTTTTCATTTCAACATTTTTTCGAGCTATCCGCACGTGAGTGGTGTCGTTAGAAGCGCCTCGGCGAGGGCTACGTAAATATGTAATAAACTAAGGTAGGTGTAATATAAAAATTAAAGTTATGGTCCAAAAACTAGTTTTTCATTTCAACATTTTTTCGAGCTATCCGCACGTGAGTGGTGTCGTTAGAAGCGCCTCGGCGAGGGCTACGTAAATATGTAACAAACTAAGGTAGGTGTAATATAAAAATTAAAGTTATGGTCCAAAAACTAGTTTTTCATTTCAACATTTTTTCGAGCTATCCGCACGTGAGTGGTGTCGTTAGAAGCGCCTCGGCGAGGGCTACGTAAATATGTAATAAACTAAGGTAGGTGTAATATAAAAATTAAAGTTATGGTCCAAAAACTAGTTTTTCATTTCAACATTTTTTCGAGCTATCCGCACGTGAGTGGTGTCGTTAGAAGCGCCTCGGCGAGGGCTACGTAAATATGTAATAAACTAAGGTAGGTGTAATATAAAAATTAAAGTTATGGTCCAAAAACTAGTTTTTCATTTCAACATTTTTTCGAGCTATCCGCACGTGAGTGGTGTCGTTAGAAGCGCCTCGGCGAGGGCTACGTAAATATGTAATAAACTAAGGTAGGTGTAATATAAAAATTAAAGTTATGGTCCAAAAACTAGTTTTTCATTTCAACATTTTTTCGAGCTATCCGCACGTGAGTGGTGTCGTTAGAAGCGCCTCGGCGAGGGCTACGTAAATATGTAATAAACTAAGGTAGGTGTAATATAAAAATTAAAGTTATGGTCCAAAAACTAGTTTTTCATTTCAACATTTTTTCGAGCTATCCGCACGTGAGTGGTGTCGTTAGAAGCGCCTCGGCGAGGGCTACGTAAATATGTAATAAACTAAGGTAGGTGTAATATAAAAATTAAAGTTATGGTCCAAAAACTAGTTTTTCATTTCAACATTTTTTCGAGCTATCCGCACGTGAGTGGTGTCGTTAGAAGCGCCTCGGCGAGGGCTACGTAAATATGTAACAAACTAAGGTAGGTGTAATATAAAAATTAAAGTTATGGTCCAAAAACTAGTTTTTCATTTCAACATTTTTTCGAGCTATCCGCACGTGAGTGGTGTCGTTAGAAGCGCCTCGGCGAGGGCTACGTAAATATGTAACAAACTAAGGTAGGTGTAATATAAAAATTAAAGTTATGGTCCAAAAACTAGTTTTTCATTTCAACACTTTTTCGAGCTATCCGCACGTGAGTGGTGTCGTTAGAAGCGCCTCGGCGAGGGCTACGTAAATATGTAATAAACTAAGGTAGGTGTAATATAAAAATTAAAGTTATGGTCCAAAAACTAGTTTTTCATTTCAACATTTTTTCGAGCTATCCGCACGTGAGTGGTGTCGTTAGAAGCGCCTCGGCGAGGGCTACGTAAATATGTAATAAACTAAGGTAGGTGTAATATAAAAATTAAAGTTATGGTCCAAAAACTAGTTTTTCATTTCAACATTTTTTCGAGCTATCCGCACGTGAGTGGTGTCGTTAGAAGCGCCTCGGCGAGGGCTACGTAAATATGTAATAAACTAAGGTAGGTGTAATATAAAAATTAAAGTTATGGTCCAAAAACTAGTTTTTCATTTCAACATTTTTTCGAGCTATCCGCACGTGAGTGGTGTCGTTAGAAGCGCCTCGGCGAGGGCTACGTAAATATGTAACAAACTAAGGTAGGTGTAATATAAAAATTAAAGTTATGGTCCAAAAACTAGTTTTTCATTTCAACATTTTTTCGAGCTATCCGCACGTGAGTGGTGTCGTTAGAAGCGCCTCGGCGAGGGCTACGTAAATATGTAATAAACTAAGGTAGGTGTAATATAAAAATTAAAGTTATGGTCCAAAAACTAGTTTTTCATTTCAACATTTTTTCGAGCTATCCGCACGTGAGTGGTGTCGTTAGAAGCGCCTCGGCGAGGGCTACGTAAATATGTAATAAACTAAGGTAGGTGTAATATAAAAATTAAAGTTATGGTCCAAAAACTAGTTTTTCATTTCAACATTTTTTCGAGCTATCCGCACGTGAGTGGTGTCGTTAGAAGCGCCTCGGCGAGGGCTACGTAAATATGTAATAAACTAAGGTAGGTGTAATATAAAAATTAAAGTTATGGTCCAAAAACTAGTTTTTCATTTCAACATTTTTTCGAGCTATCCGCACGTGAGTGGTGTCGTTAGAAGCGCCTCGGCGAGGGCTACGTAAATATGTAATAAACTAAGGTAGGTGTAATATAAAAATTAAAGTTATGGTCCAAAAACTAGTTTTTCATTTCAACATTTTTTCGAGCTATCCGCACGTGAGTGGTGTCGTTAGAAGCGCCTCGGCGAGGGCTACGTAAATATGTAATAAACTAAGGTAGGTGTAATATAAAAATTAAAGTTATGGTCCAAAAACTAGTTTTTCATTTCAACATTTTTTCGAGCTATCCGCACGTGAGTGGTGTCGTTAGAAGCGCCTCGGCGAGGGCTACGTAAATATGTAATAAACTAAGGTAGGTGTAATATAAAAATTAAAGTTATGGTCCAAAAACTAGTTTTTCATTTCAACATTTTTTCGAGCTATCCGCACGTGAGTGGTGTCGTTAGAAGCGCCTCGGCGAGGGCTACGTAAATATGTAATAAACTAAGGTAGGTGTAATATAAAAATTAAAGTTATGGTCCAAAAACTAGTTTTTCATTTCAACATTTTTTCGAGCTATCCGCACGTGAGTGGTGTCGTTAGAAGCGCCTCGGCGAGGGCTACGTAAATATGTAACAAACTAAGGTAGGTGTAATATAAAAATTAAAGTTATGGTCCAAAAACTAGTTTTTCATTTCAACATTTTTTCGAGCTATCCGCACGTGAGTGGTGTCGTTAGAAGCGCCTCGGCGAGGGCTACGTAAATATGTAATAAACTAAGGTAGGTGTAATATAAAAATTAAAGTTATGGTCCAAAAACTAGTTTTTCATTTCAACATTTTTTCGAGCTATCCGCACGTGAGTGGTGTCGTTAGAAGCGCCTCGGCGAGGGCTACGTAAATATGTAATAAACTAAGGTAGGTGTAATATAAAAATTAAAGTTATGGTCCAAAAACTAGTTTTTCATTTCAACATTTTTTCGAGCTATCCGCACGTGAGTGGTGTCGTTAGAAGCGCCTCGGCGAGGGCTACGTAAATATGTAATAAACTAAGGTAGGTGTAATATAAAAATTAAAGTTATGGTCCAAAAACTAGTTTTTCATTTCAACATTTTTTCGAGCTATCCGCACGTGAGTGGTGTCGTTAGAAGCGCCTCGGCGAGGGCTACGTAAATATGTAATAAACTAAGGTAGGTGTAATATAAAAATTAAAGTTATGGTCCAAAAACTAGTTTTTCATTTCAACATTTTTTCGAGCTATCCGCACGTGAGTGGTGTCGTTAGAAGCGCCTCGGCGAGGGCTACGTAAATATGTAACAAACTAAGGTAGGTGTAATATAAAAATTAAAGTTATGGTCCAAAAACTAGTTTTTCATTTCAACATTTTTTCGAGCTATCCGCACGTGAGTGGTGTCGTTAGAAGCGCCTCGGCGAGGGCTACGTAAATATGTAATAAACTAAGGTAGGTGTAATATAAAAATTAAAGTTATGGTCCAAAAACTAGTTTTTCATTTCAACATTTTTTCGAGCTATCCGCACGTGAGTGGTGTCGTTAGAAGCGCCTCGGCGAGGGCTACGTAAATATGTAATAAACTAAGGTAGGTGTAATATAAAAATTAAAGTTATGGTCCAAAAACTAGTTTTTCATTTTCAACATTTTTTCGAGCTATCCGCACGTGAGTGGTGTCGTTAGAAGCGCCTCGGCGAGGGGCTACGTAAAATATGTAACAAACTAAGGTAGGTGTAATATAAAAATTAAAGTTATGGTCCAAAAACTAGTTTTTCATTTCAACATTTTTTCGAGCTATCCGCACGTGAGTGGTGTCGTTAGAAGCGCCTCGGCGAGGGCTACGTAAATATGTAATAAACTAAGGTAGGTGTAATATAAAAATTAAAGTTATGGTCCAAAAACTAGTTTTTCATTTCAACATTTTTTCGAGCTATCCGCACGTGAGTGGTGTCGTTAGAAGCGCCTCGGCGAGGGCTACGTAAATATGTAATAAACTAAGGTAGGTGTAATATAAAAATTAAAGTTATGGTCCAAAAACTAGTTTTTCATTTCAACATTTTTTCGAGCTATCCGCACGTGAGTGGTGTCGTTAGAAGCGCCTCGGCGAGGGCTACGTAAATATGTAATAAACTAAGGTAGGTGTAATATAAAAATTAAAGTTATGGTCCAAAAACTAGTTTTTCATTTCAACATTTTTTCGAGCTATCCGCACGTGAGTGGTGTCGTTAGAAGCGCCTCGGCGAGGGCTACGTAAATATGTAACAAACTAAGGTAGGTGTAATATAAAAATTAAAGTTATGGTCCAAAAACTAGTTTTTCATTTCAACATTTTTTCGAGCTATCCGCACGTGAGTGGTGTCGTTAGAAGCGCCTCGGCGAGGGCTACGTAAATATGTAATAAACTAAGGTAGGTGTAATATAAAAATTAAAGTTATGGTCCAAAAACTAGTTTTTCATTTCAACATTTTTTCGAGCTATCCGCACGTGAGTGGTGTCGTTAGAAGCGCCTCGGCGAGGGCTACGTAAATATGTAATAAACTAAGGTAGGTGTAATATAAAAATTAAAGTTATGGTCCAAAAACTAGTTTTTCATTTCAACATTTTTTCGAGCTATCCGCACGTGAGTGGTGTCGTTAGAAGCGCCTCGGCGAGGGCTACGTAAATATGTAATAAACTAAGGTAGGTGTAATATAAAAATTAAAGTTATGGTCCAAAAACTAGTTTTTCATTTCAACATTTTTTCGAGCTATCCGCACGTGAGTGGTGTCGTTAGAAGCGCCTCGGCGAGGGCTACGTAAATATGTAATAAACTAAGGTAGGTGTAATATAAAAATTAAAGTTATGGTCCAAAAACTAGTTTTTCATTTCAACATTTTTTCGAGCTATCCGCACGTGAGTGGTGTCGTTAGAAGCGCCTCGGCGAGGGCTACGTAAATATGTAATAAACTAAGGTAGGTGTAATATAAAAATTAAAGTTATGGTCCAAAAACTAGTTTTTCATTTCAACATTTTTTCGAGCTATCCGCACGTGAGTGGTGTCGTTAGAAGCGCCTCGGCGAGGGCTACGTAAATATGTAATAAACTAAGGTAGGTGTAATATAAAAATTAAAGTTATGGTCCAAAAACTAGTTTTTCATTTCAACATTTTTTCGAGCTATCCGCACGTGAGTGGTGTCGTTAGAAGCGCCTCGGCGAGGGCTACGTAAATATGTAACAAACTAAGGTAGGTGTAATATAAAAATTAAAGTTATGGTCCAAAAACTAGTTTTTCATTTCAACATTTTTTCGAGCTATCCGCACGTGAGTGGTGTCGTTAGAAGCGCCTCGGCGAGGGCTACGTAAATATGTAATAAACTAAGGTAGGTGTAATATAAAAATTAAAGTTATGGTCCAAAAACTAGTTTTTCATTTCAACATTTTTTCGAGCTATCCGCACGTGAGTGGTGTCGTTAGAAGCGCCTCGGCGAGGGCTACGTAAATATGTAATAAACTAAGGTAGGTGTAATATAAAAATTAAAGTTATGGTCCAAAAACTAGTTTTTCATTTCAACATTTTTTCGAGCTATCCGCACGTGAGTGGTGTCGTTAGAAGCGCCTCGGCGAGGGCTACGTAAATATGTAATAAACTAAGGTAGGTGTAATATAAAAATTAAAGTTATGGTCCAAAAACTAGTTTTTCATTTCAACATTTTTTCGAGCTATCCGCACGTGAGTGGTGTCGTTAGAAGCGCCTCGGCAAGGGCTACGTAAATATGTAATAAACTAAGGTAGGTGTAATATAAAAATTAAAGTTATGGTCCAAAAACTAGTTTTTCATTTCAACATTTTTTCGAGCTATCCGCACGTGAGTGGTGTCGTTAGAAGCGCCTCGGCGAGGGCTACGTAAATATGTAATAAACTAAGGTAGGTGTAATATAAAAATTAAAGTTATGGTCCAAAAACTAGTTTTTCATTTCAACATTTTTTCGAGCTATCCGCACGTGAGTGGTGTCGTTAGAAGCGCCTCGGCGAGGGCTACGTAAATATGTAATAAACTAAGGTAGGTGTAATATAAAAATTAAAGTTATGGTCCAAAAACTAGTTTTTCATTTCAACATTTTTTCGAGCTATCCGCACGTGAGTGGTGTCGTTAGAAGCGCCTCGGCGAGGGCTACGTAAATATGTAACAAACTAAGGTAGGTGTAATATAAAAATTAAAGTTATGGTCCAAAAACTAGTTTTTCATTTCAACATTTTTTCGAGCTATCCGCACGTGAGTGGTGTCGTTAGAAGCGCCTCGGCGAGGGCTACGTAAA
This sequence comes from Autographa pulchrina, assembly GCA_905475315.1. Taxonomy (NCBI): domain Eukaryota; kingdom Metazoa; phylum Arthropoda; class Insecta; order Lepidoptera; family Noctuidae; genus Autographa; species Autographa pulchrina. Next base: position 71,572 of record CAJQGB010000100.1, on the reverse strand, counting down.
TATGTAACAAACTAAGGTAGGTGTAATATAAAAATTAAAGTTATGGTCCAAAAACTAGTTTTTCATTTCAACATTTTTTCGAGCTATCCGCACGTGAGTGGTGTCGTTAGAAGCGCCTCGGCGAGGGCTACGTAAATATGTAATAAACTAAGGTAGGTGTAATATAAAAATTAAAGTTATGGTCCAAAAACTAGTTTTTCATTTCAACATTTTTTCGAGCTATCCGCACGTGAGTGCTGTCGTTAGAAGCGCCTCGGCGAGGGCTACGTAAATATGTAATAAACTAAGGTAGGTGTAATATAAAAATTAAAGTTATGGTCCAAAAACTAGTTTTTCATTTCAACATTTTTTCGAGCTATCCGCACGTGAGTGGTGTCGTTAGAAGCGCCTCGGCGAGGGCTACGTAAATATGTAATAAACTAAGGTAGGTGTAATGTAAAAATTAAAGTTATGGTCCAAAAACTAGTTTTTCATTTCAACATTTTTTCGAGCTATCCGCACGTGAGTGGTGTCGTTAGAAGCGCCTCGGCGAGGGCTACGTAAATATGTAATAAACTAAGGTAGGTGTAATATAAAAATTAAAGTTATGGTCCAAAAACTAGTTTTTCATTTCAACATTTTTTTCGAGCTATCCGCACGTGAGTGGTGTCGTTAGAAGCGCCTCGGCGAGGGCTACGTAAATATGTAATAAACTAAGGTAGGTGTAATATAAAAATTAAAGTTATGGTCCAAAAACTAGTTTTTCATTTCAACATTTTTTCGAGCTATCCGCACGTGAGTGGTGTCGTTAGAAGCGCCTCGGCGAGGGCTACGTAAATATGTAATAAACTAAGGTAGGTGTAATATAAAAATTAAAGTTATGGTCCAAAAACTAGTTTTTCATTTCAACATTTTTTCGAGCTATCCGCACGTGAGTGGTGTCGTTAGAAGCGCCTCGGCGAGGGCTACGTAAATATGTAATAAACTAAGGTAGGTGTAATATAAAAATTAAAGTTATGGTCCAAAAACTAGTTTTTCATTTCAACATTTTTTCGAGCTATCCGCACGTGAGTGGTGTCGTTAGAAGCGCCTCGGCGAGGGCTACGTAAATATGTAATAAACTAAGGTAGGTGTAATATAAAAATTAAAGTTATGGTCCAAAAACTAGTTTTTCATTTCAACATTTTTTCGAGCTATCCGCACGTGAGTGGTGTCGTTAGAAGCGCCTCGGCGAGGGCTACGTAAATATGTAATAAACTAAGGTAGGTGTAATATAAAAATTAAAGTTATGGTCCAAAAACTAGTTTTTCATTTCAACATTTTTTCGAGCTATCCGCACGTGAGTGGTGTCGTTAGAAGCGCCTCGGCGAGGGCTACGTAAATATGTAACAAACTAAGGTAGGTGTAATATAAAAATTAAAGTTATGGTCCAAAAACTAGTTTTTCATTTCAACATTTTTTCGAGCTATCCGCACGTGAGTGGTGTCGTTAGAAGCGCCTCGGCGAGGGCTACGTAAATATGTAACAAACTAAGGTAGGTGTAATATAAAAATTAAAGTTATGGTCCAAAAACTAGTTTTTCATTTCAACATTTTTTCGAGCTATCCGCACGTGAGTGGTGTCGTTAGAAGCGCCTCGGCGAGGGCTACGTAAATATGTAATAAACTAAGGTAGGTGTAATATAAAAATTAAAGTTATGGTCCAAAAACTAGTTTTTCATTTCAACATTTTTTCGAGCTATCCGCACGTGAGTGGTGTCGTTAGAAGCGCCTCGGCGAGGGCTACGTAAATATGTAATAAACTAAGGTAGGTGTAATATAAAAATTAAAGTTATGGTCCAAAAACTAGTTTTTCATTTCAACATTTTTTCGAGCTATCCGCACGTGAGTGGTGTCGTTAGAAGCGCCTCGGCGAGGGCTACGTAAATATGTAATAAACTAAGGTAGGTGTAATATAAAAATTAAAGTTATGGTCCAAAAACTAGTTTTTCATTTCAACATTTTTTCGAGCTATCCGCACGTGAGTGGTGTCGTTAGAAGCGCCTCGGCGAGGGCTACGTAAATATGTAACAAACTAAGGTAGGTGTAATATAAAAATTAAAGTTATGGTCCAAAAACTAGTTTTTCATTTCAACATTTTTTCGAGCTATCCGCACGTGAGTGGTGTCGTTAGAAGCGCCTCGGCGAGGGCTACGTAAATATGTAATAAACTAAGGTAGGTGTAATATAAAAATTAAAGTTATGGTCCAAAAACTAGTTTTTCATTTCAACATTTTTTCGAGCTATCCGCACGTGAGTGGTGTCGTTAGAAGCGCCTCGGCGAGGGCTACGTAAATATGTAATAAACTAAGGTAGGTGTAATATAAAAATTAAAGTTATGGTCCAAAAACTAGTTTTTCATTTCAACATTTTTTCGAGCTATCCGCACGTGAGTGGTGTCGTTAGAAGCGCCTCGGCGAGGGCTACGTAAATATGTAATAAACTAAGGTAGGTGTAATATAAAAATTAAAGTTATGGTCCAAAAACTAGTTTTTCATTTCAATATTTTTTCGAGCTATCCGCACGTGAGTGGTGTCGTTAGAAGCGCCTCGGCGAGGGCTACGTAAATATGTAATAAACTAAGGTAGGTGTAATATAAAAATTAAAGTTATGGTCCAAAAACTAGTTTTTCATTTCAACATTTTTTCGAGCTATCCGCACGTGAGTGGTGTCGTTAGAAGCGCCTCGGCGAGGGCTACGTAAATATGTAATAAACTAAGGTAGGTGTAATATAAAAATTAAAGTTATGGTCCAAAAACTAGTTTTTCATTTCAACATTTTTTCGAGCTATCCGCACGTGAGTGGTGTCGTTAGAAGCGCCTCGGCGAGGGCTACGTAAATATGTAACAAACTGAGGTAGGTGTAATATAAAAATTAAAGTTATGGTCCAAAAACTAGTTTTTCATTTCAACATTTTTTCGAGCTATCCGCACGTGAGTGGTGTCGTTAGAAGCGCCTCGGCGAGGGCTACGTAAATATGTAACAAACTAAGGTAGGTGTAATATAAAAATTAAAGTTATGGTCCAAAAACTAGTTTTTCATTTCAACATTTTTTCGAGCTATCCGCACGTGAGTGGTGTCGTTAGAAGCGCCTCGGCGAGGGCTACGTAAATATGTAATAAACTAAGGTAGGTGTAATATAAAAATTAAAGTTATGGTCCAAAAACTAGTTTTTCATTTCAACATTTTTTCGAGCTATCCGCACGTGAGTGGTGTCGTTAGAAGCGCCTCGGCGAGGGCTACGTAAATATGTAATAAACTAAGGTAGGTGTAATATAAAAATTAAAGTTATGGTCCAAAAACTAGTTTTTCATTTCAACATTTTTTCGAGCTATCCGCACGTGAGTGGTGTCGTTAGAAGCGCCTCGGCGAGGGCTACGTAAATATGTAATAAACTAAGGTAGGTGTAATATAAAAATTAAAGTTATGGTCCAAAAACTAGTTTTTCATTTCAACATTTTTTCGAGCTATCCGCACGTGAGTGGTGTCGTTAGAAGCGCCTCGGCGAGGGCTACGTAAATATGTAACAAACTAAGGTAGGTGTAATATAAAAATTAAAGTTATGGTCCAAAAACTAGTTTTTCATTTCAACATTTTTTCGAGCTATCCGCACGTGAGTGGTGTCGTTAGAAGCGCCTCGGCGAGGACTACGTAAATATGTAATAAACTAAGGTAGGTGTAATATAAAAATTAAAGTTATGGTCCAAAAACTAGTTTTTCATTTCAACATTTTTTCGAGCTATCCGCACGTGAGTGGTGTCGTTAGAAGCGCCTCGGCGAGGGCTACGTAAATATGTAATAAACTAAGGTAGGTGTAATATAAAAATTAAAGTTATGGTCCAAAAACTAGTTTTTCATTTCAACATTTTTTCGAGCTATCCGCACGTGAGTGGTGTCGTTAGAAGCGCCTCGGCGAGGGCTACGTAAATATGTAATAAACTAAGGTAGGTGTAATATAAAAATTAAAGTTATGGTCCAAAAACTAGTTTTTCATTTCAACATTTTTTCGAGCTATCCGCACGTGAGTGGTGTCGTTAGAAGCGCCTCGGCGAGGGCTACGTAAATATGTAATAAACTAAGGTAGGTGTAATATAAAAATTAAAGTTATGGTCCAAAAACTAGTTTTTCATTTCAACATTTTTTCGAGCTATCCGCACGTGAGTGGTGTCGTTAGAAGCGCCTCGGCGAGGGCTACGTAAATATGTAATAAACTAAGGTAGGTGTAATATAAAAATTAAAGTTATGGTCCAAAAACTAGTTTTTCATTTCAACATTTTTTCGAGCTATCCGCACGTGAGTGGTGTCGTTAGAAGCGCCTCGGCGAGGGCTACGTAAATATGTAATAAACTAAGGTAGGTGTAATATAAAAATTAAAGTTATGGTCCAAAAACTAGTTTTTCATTTCAACATTTTTTCGAGCTATCCGCACGTGAGTGGTGTCGTTAGAAGCGCCTCGGCGAGGGCTACGTAAATATGTAACAAACTAAGGTAGGTGTAATATAAAAATTAAAGTTATGGTCCAAAAACTAGTTTTTCATTTCAACATTTTTTCGAGCTATCCGCACGTGAGTGGTGTCGTTAGAAGCGCCTCGGCGAGGGCTACGTAAATATGTAATAAACTAAGGTAGGTGTAATATAAAAATTAAAGTTATGGTCCAAAAACTAGTTTTTCATTTCAACATTTTTTCGAGCTATCCGCACGTGAGTGGTGTCGTTAGAAGCGCCTCGGCGAGGGCTACGTAAATATGTAATAAACTAAGGTAGGTGTAATATAAAAATTAAAGTTATGGTCCAAAAACTAGTTTTTCATTTCAACATTTTTTCGAGCTATCCGCACGTGAGTGGTGTCGTTAGAAGCGCCTCGGCGAGGGCTACGTAAATATGTAATAAACTAAGGTAGGTGTAATATAAAAATTAAAGTTATGGTCCAAAAACTAGTTTTTCATTTCAACATTTTTTCGAGCTATCCGCACGTGAGTGGTGTCGTTAGAAGCGCCTCGGCGAGGGCTACGTAAATATGTAATAAACTAAGGTAGGTGTAATATAAAAATTAAAGTTATGGTCCAAAAACTAGTTTTTCATTTCAACATTTTTTCGAGCTATCCGCACGTGAGTGGTGTCGTTAGAAGCGCCTCGGCGAGGGCTACGTAAATATGTAATAAACTAAGGTAGGTGTAATATAAAAATTAAAGTTATGGTCCAAAAACTAGTTTTTCATTTCAACATTTTTTCGAGCTATCCGCACGTGAGTGGTGTCGTTAGAAGCGCCTCGGCGAGGGCTACGTAAATATGTAACAAACTAAGGTAGGTGTAATATAAAAATTAAAGTTATGGTCCAAAAACTAGTTTTTCATTTCAACATTTTTTCGAGCTATCCGCACGTGAGTGGTGTCGTTAGAAGCGCCTCGGCGAGGGCTACGTAAATATGTAATAAACTAAGGTAGGTGTAATATAAAAATTAAAGTTATGGTCCAAAAACTAGTTTTTCATTTCAACATTTTTTCGAGCTATCCGCACGTGAGTGGTGTCGTTAGAAGCGCCTCGGCGAGGGCTACGTAAATATGTAATAAACTAAGGTAGGTGTAATATAAAAATTAAAGTTATGGTCCAAAAACTAGTTTTTCATTTCAACATTTTTTCGAGCTATCCGCACGTGAGTGGTGTCGTTAGAAGCGCCTCGGCGAGGGCTACGTAAATATGTAATAAACTAAGGTAGGTGTAATATAAAAATTAAAGTTATGGTCCAAAAACTAGTTTTTCATTTCAACATTTTTTCGAGCTATCCGCACGTGAGTGGTGTCGTTAGAAGCGCCTCGGCGAGGGCTACGTAAATATGTAATAAACTAAGGTAGGTGTAATATAAAAATTAAAGTTATGGTCCAAAAACTAGTTTTTCATTTCAACATTTTTTCGAGCTATCCGCACGTGAGTGGTGTCGTTAGAAGCGCCTCGGCGAGGGCTACGTAAATATGTAATAAACTAAGGTAGGTGTAATATAAAAATTAAAGTTATGGTCCAAAAACTAGTTTTTCATTTCAACATTTTTTCGAGCTATCCGCACGTGAGTGGTGTCGTTAGAAGCGCCTCGGCGAGGGCTACGTAAATATGTAACAAACTAAGGTAGGTGTAATATAAAAATTAAAGTTATGGTCCAAAAACTAGTTTTTCATTTCAACATTTTTTCGAGCTATCCGCACGTGAGTGGTGTCGTTAGAAGCGCCTCGGCAAGGGCTACGTAAATATGTAACAAACTAAGGTAGGTGTAATATAAAAATTAAAGTTATGGTCCAAAAACTAGTTTTTCATTTCAACATTTTTTCGAGCTATCCGCACGTGAGTGGTGTCGTTAGAAGCGCCTCGGCGAGGGCTACGTAAATATGTAATAAACTAAGGTAGGTGTAATATAAAAATTAAAGTTATGGTCCAAAAACTAGTTTTTCATTTCAACATTTTTTCGAGCTATCCGCACGTGAGTGGTGTCGTTAGAAGCGCCTCGGCGAGGGCTACGTAAATATGTAATAAACTAAGGTAGGTGTAATATAAAAATTAAAGTTATGGTCCAAAAACTAGTTTTTCATTTCAACATTTTTTCGAGCTATCCGCACGTGAGTGGTGTCGTTAGAAGCGCCTCGGCGAGGGCTACGTAAATATGTAATAAACTAAGGTAGGTGTAATATAAAAATTAAAGTTATGGTCCAAAAACTAGTTTTTCATTTCAACATTTTTTCGAGCTATCCGCACGTGAGTGGTGTCGTTAGAAGCGCCTCGGCGAGGGCTACGTAAATATGTAACAAACTAAGGTAGGTGTAATATAAAAATTAAAGTTATGGTCCAAAAACTAGTTTTTCATTTCAACATTTTTTCGAGCTATCCGCACGTGAGTGGTGTCGTTAGAAGCGCCTCGGCGAGGGCTACGTAAATATGTAATAAACTAAGGTAGGTGTAATATAAAAATTAAAGTTATGGTCCAAAAACTAGTTTTTCATTTCAACATTTTTTCGAGCTATCCGCACGTGAGTGGTGTCGTTAGAAGCGCCTCGGCGAGGGCTACGTAAATATGTAATAAACTAAGGTAGGTGTAATATAAAAATTAAAGTTATGGTCCAAAAACTAGTTTTTCATTTCAACATTTTTTCGAGCTATCCGCACGTGAGTGGTGTCGTTAGAAGCGCCTCGGCGAGGGCTACGTAAATATGTAATAAACTAAGGTAGGTGTAATATAAAAATTAAAGTTATGGTCCAAAAACTAGTTTTTCATTTCAACATTTTTTCGAGCTATCCGCACGTGAGTGGTGTCGTTAGAAGCGCCTCGGCGAGGGCTACGTAAATATGTAATAAACTAAGGTAGGTGTAATATAAAAATTAAAGTTATGGTCCAAAAACTAGTTTTTCATTTCAACATTTTTTCGAGCTATCCGCACGTGAGTGGTGTCGTTAGAAGCGCCTCGGCGAGGGCTACGTAAATATGTAATAAACTAAGGTAGGTGTAATATAAAAATTAAAGTTATGGTCCAAAAACTAGTTTTTCATTTCAACATTTTTTCGAGCTATCCGCACGTGAGTGGTGTCGTTAGAAGCGCCTCGGCGAGGGCTACGTAAATATGTAATAAACTAAGGTAGGTGTAATATAAAAATTAAAGTTATGGTCCAAAAACTAGTTTTTCATTTCAACATTTTTTCGAGCTATCCGCACGTGAGTGGTGTCGTTAGAAGCGCCTCGGCGAGGGCTACGTAAATATGTAACAAACTAAGGTAGGTGTAATATAAAAATTAAAGTTATGGTCCAAAAACTAGTTTTTCATTTCAACATTTTTTCGAGCTATCCGCACGTGAGTGGTGTCGTTAGAAGCGCCTCGGCGAGGGCTACGTAAATATGTAATAAACTAAGGTAGGTGTAATATAAAAATTAAAGTTATGGTCCAAAAACTAGTTTTTCATTTCAACATTTTTTCGAGCTATCCGCACGTGAGTGGTGTCGTTAGAAGCGCCTCGGCGAGGGCTACGTAAATATGTAATAAACTAAGGTAGGTGTAATATAAAAATTAAAGTTATGGTCCAAAAACTAGTTTTTCATTTCAACATTTTTTCGAGCTATCCGCACGTGAGTGGTGTCGTTAGAAGCGCCTCGGCGAGGGCTACGTAAATATGTAATAAACTAAGGTAGGTGTAATATAAAAATTAAAGTTATGGTCCAAAAACTAGTTTTTCATTTCAACATTTTTTCGAGCTATCCGCACGTGAGTGGTGTCGTTAGAAGCGCCTCGGCGAGGGCTACGTAAATATGTAATAAACTAAGGTAGGTGTAATATAAAAATTAAAGTTATGGTCCAAAAACTAGTTTTTCATTTCAACATTTTTTCGAGCTATCCGCACGTGAGTGGTGTCGTTAGAAGCGCCTCGGCGAGGGCTACGTAAATATGTAACAAACTAAGGTAGGTGTAATATAAAAATTAAAGTTATGGTCCAAAAACTAGTTTTTCATTTCAACATTTTTTCGAGCTATCCGCACGTGAGTGGTGTCGTTAGAAGCGCCTCGGCGAGGGCTACGTAAATATGTAACAAACTAAGGTAGGTGTAATATAAAAATTAAAGTTATGGTCCAAAAACTAGTTTTTCATTTCAACATTTTTTCGAGCTATCCGCACGTGAGTGGTGTCGTTAGAAGCGCCTCGGCGAGGGCTACGTAAATATGTAATAAACTAAGGTAGGTGTAATATAAAAATTAAAGTTATGGTCCAAAAACTAGTTTTTCATTTCAACATTTTTTCGAGCTATCCGCACGTGAGTGGTGTCGTTAGAAGCGCCTCGGCGAGGGCTACGTAAATATGTAATAAACTAAGGTAGGTGTAATATAAAAATTAAAGTTATGGTCCAAAAACTAGTTTTTCATTTCAACATTTTTTCGAGCTATCCGCACGTGAGTGGTGTCGTTAGAAGCGCCTCGGCGAGGGCTACGTAAATATGTAATAAACTAAGGTAGGTGTAATATAAAAATTAAAGTTATGGTCCAAAAACTAGTTTTTCATTTCAACATTTTTTCGAGCTATCCGCACGTGAGTGGTGTCGTTAGAAGCGCCTCGGCGAGGGCTACGTAAATATGTAATAAACTAAGGTAGGTGTAATATAAAAATTAAAGTTATGGTCCAAAAACTAGTTTTTCATTTCAACATTTTTTCGAGCTATCCGCACGTGAGTGGTGTCGTTAGAAGCGCCTCGGCGAGGGCTACGTAAATATGTAATAAACTAAGGTAGGTGTAATATAAAAATTAAAGTTATGGTCCAAAAACTAGTTTTTCATTTCAACATTTTTTCGAGCTATCCGCACGTGAGTGGTGTCGTTAGAAGCGCCTCGGCGAGGGCTACGTAAATATGTAATAAACTAAGGTAGGTGTAATATAAAAATTAAAGTTATGGTCCAAAAACTAGTTTTTCATTTCAACATTTTTTCGAGCTATCCGCACGTGAGTGGTGTCGTTAGAAGCGCCTCGGCGAGGGCTACGTAAATATGTAATAAACTAAGGTAGGTGTAATATAAAAATTAAAGTTATGGTCCAAAAACTAGTTTTTCATTTCAACATTTTTTCGAGCTATCCGCACGTGAGTGGTGTCGTTAGAAGCGCCTCGGCGAGGGCTACGTAAATATGTAACAAACTAAGGTAGGTGTAATATAAAAATTAAAGTTATGGTCCAAAAACTAGTTTTTCATTTCAACATTTTTTCGAGCTATCCGCACGTGAGTGGTGTCGTTAGAAGCGCCTCGGCGAGGGCTACGTAAATATGTAATAAACTAAGGTAGGTGTAATATAAAAATTAAAGTTATGGTCCAAAAACTAGTTTTTCATTTCAACATTTTTTCGAGCTATCCGCACGTGAGTGGTGTCGTTAGAAGCGCCTCGGCGAGGGCTACGTAAATATGTAATAAACTAAGGTAGGTGTAATATAAAAATTAAAGTTATGGTCCAAAAACTAGTTTTTCATTTCAACATTTTTTCGAGCTATCCGCACGTGAGTGGTGTCGTTAGAAGCGCCTCGGCGAGGGCTACGTAAATATGTAACAAAGGTAGGTGTAATATAAAAATTAAAGTTATGGTCCAAAAACTAGTTTTTCATTTCAACATTTTTTCGAGCTATCCGCACGTGAGTGGTGTCGTTAGAAGCGCCTCGGCGAGGGCTACGTAAATATGTAATAAACTAAGGTAGGTGTAATATAAAAATTAAAGTTATGGTCCAAAAACTAGTTTTTCATTTCAACATTTTTTCGAGCTATCCGCACGTGAGTGGTGTCGTTAGAAGCGCCTCGGCGAGGGCTACGTAAATATGTAATAAACTAAGGTAGGTGTAATATAAAAATTAAAGTTATGGTCCAAAAACTAGTTTTTCATTTCAACATTTTTTCGAGCTATCCGCACGTGAGTGGTGTCGTTAGAAGCGCCTCGGCGAGGGCTACGTAAATATGTAATAAACTAAGGTAGGTGTAATATAAAAATTAAAGTTATGGTCCAAAAACTAGTTTTTCATTTCAACATTTTTTCGAGCTATCCGCACGTGAGTGGTGTCGTTAGAAGCGCCTCGGCGAGGGCTACGTAAATATGTAATAAACTAAGGTAGGTGTAATATAAAAATTAAAGTTATGGTCCAAAAACTAGTTTTTCATTTCAACATTTTTTCGAGCTATCCGCACGTGAGTGGTGTCGTTAGAAGCGCCTCGGCGAGGGCTACGTAAATATGTAATAAACTAAGGTAGGTGTAATATAAAAATTAAAGTTATGGTCCAAAAACTAGTTTTTCATTTCAACATTTTTTCGAGCTATCCGCACGTGAGTGGTGTCGTTAGAAGCGCCTCGGCGAGGGCTACGTAAATATGTAATAAACTAAGGTAGGTGTAATATAAAAATTAAAGTTATGGTCCAAAAACTAGTTTTTCATTTCAACATTTTTTCGAGCTATCCGCACGTGAGTGGTGTCGTTAGAAGCGCCTCGGCGAGGGCTACGTAAATATGTAATAAACTAAGGTAGGTGTAATATAAAAATTAAAGTTATGGTCCAAAAACTAGTTTTTCATTTCAACATTTTTTCGAGCTATCCGCACGTGAGTGGTGTCGTTAGAAGCGCCTCGGCGAGGGCTACGTAAATATGTAACAAAGGTAGGTGTAATATAAAAATTAAAGTTATGGTCCAAAAACTAGTTTTTCATTTCAACATTTTTTCGAGCTATCCGCACGTGAGTGGTGTCGTTAGAAGCGCCTCGGCGAGGGCTACGTAAATATGTAATAAACTAAGGTAGGTGTAATATAAAAATTAAAGTTATGGTCCAAAAACTAGTTTTTCATTTCAACATTTTTTCGAGCTATCCGCACGTGAGTGGTGTCGTTAGAAGCGCCTCGGCGAGGGCTACGTAAATATGTAATAAACTAAGGTAGGTGTAATATAAAAATTAAAGTTATGGTCCAAAAACTAGTTTTTCATTTCAACATTTTTTCGAGCTATCCGCACGTGAGTGGTGTCGTTAGAAGCGCCTCGGCGAGGGCTACGTAAATATGTAATAAACTAAGGTAGGTGTAATATAAAAATTAAAGTTATGGTCCAAAAACTAGTTTTTCATTTCAACATTTTTTCGAGCTATCCGCACGTGAGTGGTGTCGTTAGAAGCGCCTCGGCGAGGGCTACGTAAATATGTAATAAACTAAGGTAGGTGTAATATAAAAATTAAAGTTATGGTCCAAAAACTAGTTTTTCATTTCAACATTTTTTCGAGCTATCCGCACGTGAGTGGTGTCGTTAGAAGCGCCTCGGCGAGGGCTACGTAAATATGTAATAAACTAAGGTAGGTGTAATATAAAAATTAAAGTTATGGTCCAAAAACTAGTTTTTCATTTCAACATTTTTTCGAGCTATCCGCACGTGAGTGGTGTCGTTAGAAGCGCCTCGGCGAGGGCTACGTAAATATGTAATAAACTAAGGTAGGTGTAATATAAAAATTAAAGTTATGGTCCAAAAACTAGTTTTTCATTTCAACATTTTTTCGAGCTATCCGCACGTGAGTGGTGTCGTTAGAAGCGCCTCGGCGAGGGCTACGTAAATATGTAACAAACTAAGGTAGGTGTAATATAAAAATTAAAGTTATGGTCCAAAAACTAGTTTTTCATTTCAACATTTTTTCGAGCTATCCGCACGTGAGTGGTGTCGTTAGAAGCGCCTCGGCGAGGGCTACGTAAATATGTAATAAACTAAGGTAGGTGTAATATAAAAATTAAAGTTATGGTCCAAAAACTAGTTTTTCATTTCAACATTTTTTCGAGCTATCCGCACGTGAGTGGTGTCGTTAGAAGCGCCTCGGCGAGGGCTACGTAAATATGTAATAAACTAAGGTAGGTGTAATATAAAAATTAAAGTTATGGTCCAAAAACTAGTTTTTCATTTCAACATTTTTTCGAGCTATCCGCACGTGAGTGGTGTCGTTAGAAGCGCCTCGGCGAGGGCTACGTAAATATGTAATAAACTAAGGTAGGTGTAATATAAAAATTAAAGTTATGGTCCAAAAACTAGTTTTTCATTTCAACATTTTTTCGAGCTATCCGCACGTGAGTGGTGTCGTTAGAAGCGCCTCGGCGAGGGCTACGTAAATATGTAATAAACTAAGGTAGGTGTAATATAAAAATTAAAGTTATGGTCCAAAAACTAGTTTTTCATTTCAACATTTTTTCGAGCTATCCGCACGTGAGTGGTGTCGTTAGAAGCGCCTCGGCGAGGGCTACGTAAATATGTAACAAACTAAGGTAGGTGTAATATAAAAATTAAAGTTATGGTCCAAAAACTAGTTTTTCATTTCAACATTTTTTCGAGCTATCCGCACGTGAGTGGTGTCGTTAGAAGCGCCTCGGCGAGGGCTACGTAAATATGTAACAAACTAAGGTAGGTGTAATATAAAAATTAAAGTTATGGTCCAAAAACTAGTTTTTCATTTCAACATTTTTTCGAGCTATCCGCACGTGAGTGGTGTCGTTAGAAGCGCCTCGGCGAGGGCTACGTAAATATGTAATAAACTAAGGTAGGTGTAATATAAAAATTAAAGTTATGGTCCAAAAACTAGTTTTTCATTTCAACATTTTTTCGAGCTATCCGCACGTGAGTGGTGTCGTTAGAAGCGCCTCGGCGAGGGCTACGTAAATATGTAATAAACTAAGGTAGGTGTAATATAAAAATTAAAGTTATGGTCCAAAAACTAGTTTTTCATTTCAACATTTTTTCGAGCTATCCGCACGTGAGTGGTGTCGTTAGAAGCGCCTCGGCGAGGGCTACGTAAATATGTAACAAACTAAGGTAGGTGTAATATAAAAATTAAAGTTATGGTCCAAAAACTAGTTTTTCATTTCAACATTTTTTCGAGCTATCCGCACGTGAGTGGTGTCGTTAGAAGCGCCTCGGCGAGGGCTACGTAAATATGTAACAAACTAAGGTAGGTGTAATATAAAAATTAAAGTTATGGTCCAAAAACTAGTTTTTCATTTCAACATTTTTTCGAGCTATCCGCACGTGAGTGGTGTCGTTAGAAGCGCCTCGGCGAGGGCTACGTAAATATGTAACAAACTAAGGTAGGTGTAATATAAAAATTAAAGTTATGGTCCAAAAACTAGTTTTTCATTTCAACATTTTTTCGAGCTATCCGCACGTGAGTGGTGTCGTTAGAAGCGCCTCGGCGAGGGCTACGTAAATATGTAATAAACTAAGGTAGGTGTAATATAAAAATTAAAGTTATGGTCCAAAAACTAGTTTTTCATTTCAACATTTTTTCGAGCTATCCGCACGTGAGTGGTGTCGTTAGAAGCGCCTCGGCGAGGGCTACGTAAATATGTAATAAACTAAGGTAGGTGTAATATAAAAATTAAAGTTATGGTCCAAAAACTAGTTTTTCATTTCAACATTTTTTCGAGCTATCCGCACGTGAGTGGTGTCGTTAGAAGCGCCTCGGCGAGGGCTACGTAAATATGTAATAAACTAAGGTAGGTGTAATATAAAAATTAAAGTTATGGTCCAAAAACTAGTTTTTCATTTCAACATTTTTTCGAGCTATCCGCACGTGAGTGGTGTCGTTAGAAGCGCCTCGGCGAGGGCTACGTAAATATGTAATAAACTAAGGTAGGTGTAATATAAAAATTAAAGTTATGGTCCAAAAACTAGTTTTTCATTTCAACATTTTTTCGAGCTATCCGCACGTGAGTGGTGTCGTTAGAAGCGCCTCGGCGAGGGCTACGTAAATATGTAATAAACTAAGGTAGGTGTAATATAAAAATTAAAGTTATGGTCCAAAAACTAGTTTTTCATTTCAACATTTTTTCGAGCTATCCGCACGTGAGTGGTGTCGTTAGAAGCGCCTCGGCGAGGGCTACGTAAATATGTAACAAACTAAGGTAGGTGTAATATAAAAATTAAAGTTATGGTCCAAAAACTAGTTTTTCATTTCAACATTTTTTCGAGCTATCCGCACGTGAGTGGTGTCGTTAGAAGCGCCTCGGCGAGGGCTACGTAAATATGTAATAAACTAAGGTAGGTGTAATATAAAAATTAAAGTTATGGTCCAAAAACTAGTTTTTCATTTCAACATTTTTTCGAGCTATCCGCACGTGAGTGGTGTCGTTAGAAGCGCCTCGGCGAGGGCTACGTAAATATGTAATAAACTAAGGTAGGTGTAATATAAAAATTAAAGTTATGGTCCAAAAACTAGTTTTTCATTTCAACATTTTTTCGAGCTATCCGCACGTGAGTGGTGTCGTTAGAAGCGCCTCGGCGAGGGCTACGTAAATATGTAATAAACTAAGGTAGGTGTAATATAAAAATTAAAGTTATGGTCCAAAAACTAGTTTTTCATTTCAACATTTTTTCGAGCTATCCGCACGTGAGTGGTGTCGTTAGAAGCGCCTCGGCGAGGGCTACGTAAATATGTAATAAACTAAGGTAGGTGTAATATAAAAATTAAAGTTATGGTCCAAAAACTAGTTTTTCATTTCAACATTTTTTCGAGCTATCCGCACGTGAGTGGTGTCGTTAGAAGCGCCTCGGCGAGGGCTACGTAAATATGTAACAAACTAAGGTAGGTGTAATATAAAAATTAAAGTTATGGTCCAAAAACTAGTTTTTCATTTCAACATTTTTTCGAGCTATCCGCACGTGAGTGGTGTCGTTAGAAGCGCCTCGGCGAGGGCTACGTAAATATGTAACAAACTAAGGTAGGTGTAATATAAAAATTAAAGTTATGGTCCAAAAACTAGTTTTTCATTTCAACATTTTTTCGAGCTATCCGCACGTGAGTGGTGTCGTTAGAAGCGCCTCGGCGAGGGCTACGTAAATATGTAATAAACTAAGGTAGGTGTAATATAAAAATTAAAGTTATGGTCCAAAAACTAGTTTTTCATTTCAACATTTTTTCGAGCTATCCGCACGTGAGTGGTGTCGTTAGAAGCGCCTCGGCGAGGGCTACGTAAATATGTAATAAACTAAGGTAGGTGTAATATAAAAATTAAAGTTATGGTCCAAAAACTAGTTTTTCATTTCAACATTTTTTCGAGCTATCCGCACGTGAGTGGTGTCGTTAGAAGCGCCTCGGCGAGGGCTACGTAAATATGTAATAAACTAAGGTAGGTGTAATATAAAAATTAAAGTTATGGTCCAAAAACTAGTTTTTCATTTCAACATTTTTTCGAGCTATCCGCACGTGAGTGGTGTCGTTAGAAGCGCCTCGGCGAGGGCTACGTAAATATGTAATAAACTAAGGTAGGTGTAATATAAAAATTAAAGTTATGGTCCAAAAACTAGTTTTTCATTTCAACATTTTTTCGAGCTATCCGCACGTGAGTGGTGTCGTTAGAAGCGCCTCGGCGAGGGCTACGTAAATATGTAATAAACTAAGGTAGGTGTAATATAAAAATTAAAGTTATGGTCCAAAAACTAGTTTTTCATTTCAACATTTTTTCGAGCTATCCGCACGTGAGTGGTGTCGTTAGAAGCGCCTCGGCGAGGGCTACGTAAATATGTAATAAACTAAGGTAGGTGTAATATAAAAATTAAAGTTATGGTCCAAAAACTAGTTTTTCATTTCAACATTTTTTCGAGCTATCCGCACGTGAGTGGTGTCGTTAGAAGCGCCTCGGCGAGGGCTACGTAAATATGTAATAAACTAAGGTAGGTGTAATATAAAAATTAAAGTTATGGTCCAAAAACTAGTTTTTCATTTCAACATTTTTTCGAGCTATCCGCACGTGAGTGGTGTCGTTAGAAGCGCCTCGGCGAGGGCTACGTAAATATGTAACAAACTAAGGTAGGTGTAATATAAAAATTAAAGTTATGGTCCAAAAACTAGTTTTTCATTTCAACATTTTTTCGAGCTATCCGCACGTGAGTGGTGTCGTTAGAAGCGCCTCGGCGAGGGCTACGTAAATATGTAATAAACTAAGGTAGGTGTAATATAAAAATTAAAGTTATGGTCCAAAAACTAGTTTTTCATTTCAACATTTTTTCGAGCTATCCGCACGTGAGTGGTGTCGTTAGAAGCGCCTCGGCGAGGGCTACGTAAATATGTAATAAACTAAGGTAGGTGTAATATAAAAATTAAAGTTATGGTCCAAAAACTAGTTTTTCATTTCAACATTTTTTCGAGCTATCCGCACGTGAGTGGTGTCGTTAGAAGCGCCTCGGCGAGGGCTACGTAAATATGTAACAAAGGTAGGTGTAATATAAAAATTAAAGTTATGGTCCAAAAACTAGTTTTTCATTTCAACATTTTTTCGAGCTATCCGCACGTGAGTGGTGTCGTTAGAAGCGCCTCGGCGAGGGCTACGTAAATATGTAATAAACTAAGGTAGGTGTAATATAAAAATTAAAGTTATGGTCCAAAAACTAGTTTTTCATTTCAACATTTTTTCGAGCTATCCGCACGTGAGTGGTGTCGTTAGAAGCGCCTCGGCGAGGGCTACGTAAATATGTAACAAACTAAGGTAGGTGTAATATAAAAATTAAAGTTATGGTCCAAAAACTAGTTTTTCATTTCAACATTTTTTCGAGCTATCCGCACGTGAGTGGTGTCGTTAGAAGCGCCTCGGCGAGGGCTACGTAAATATGTAACAAACTAAGGTAGGTGTAATATAAAAATTAAAGTTATGGTCCAAAAACTAGTTTTTCATTTCAACATTTTTTCGAGCTATCCGCACGTGAGTGGTGTCGTTAGAAGCGCCTCGGCGAGGGCTACGTAAATATGTAACAAACTAAGGTAGGTGTAATATAAAAATTAAAGTTATGGTCCAAAAACTAGTTTTTCATTTCAACATTTTTTCGAGCTATCCGCACGTGAGTGGTGTCGTTAGAAGCGCCTCGGCGAGGGCTACGTAAATATGTAACAAACTAAGGTAGGTGTAATATAAAAATTAAAGTTATGGTCCAAAAACTAGTTTTTCATTTCAACATTTTTTCGAGCTATCCGCACGTGAGTGGTGTCGTTAGAAGCGCCTCGGCGAGGGCTACGTAAATATGTAATAAACTAAGGTAGGTGTAATATAAAAATTAAAGTTATGGTCCAAAAACTAGTTTTTCATTTCAACATTTTTTCGAGCTATCCGCACGTGAGTGGTGTCGTTAGAAGCGCCTCGGCGAGGGCTACGTAAATATGTAATAAACTAAGGTAGGTGTAATATAAAAATTAAAGTTATGGTCCAAAAACTAGTTTTTCATTTCAACATTTTTTCGAGCTATCCGCACGTGAGTGGTGTCGTTAGAAGCGCCTCGGCGAGGGCTACGTAAATATGTAATAAACTAAGGTAGGTGTAATATAAAAATTAAAGTTATGGTCCAAAAACTAGTTTTTCATTTCAACATTTTTTCGAGCTATCCGCACGTGAGTGGTGTCGTTAGAAGCGCCTCGGCGAGGGCTACGTAAATATGTAATAAACTAAGGTAGGTGTAATATAAAAATTAAAGTTATGGTCCAAAAACTAGTTTTTCATTTCAACATTTTTTCGAGCTATCCGCACGTGAGTGGTGTCGTTAGAAGCGCCTCGGCGAGGGCTACGTAAATATGTAATAAACTAAGGTAGGTGTAATATAAAAATTAAAGTTATGGTCCAAAAACTAGTTTTTCATTTCAACATTTTTTCGAGCTATCCGCACGTGAGTGGTGTCGTTAGAAGCGCCTCGGCGAGGGCTACGTAAATATGTAATAAACTAAGGTAGGTGTAATATAAAAATTAAAGTTATGGTCCAAAAACTAGTTTTTCATTTCAACATTTTTTCGAGCTATCCGCACGTGAGTGGTGTCGTTAGAAGCGCCTCGGCGAGGGCTACGTAAATATGTAATAAACTAAGGTAGGTGTAATATAAAAATTAAAGTTATGGTCCAAAAACTAGTTTTTCATTTCAACATTTTTTCGAGCTATCCGCACGTGAGTGGTGTCGTTAGAAGCGCCTCGGCGAGGGCTACGTAAATATGTAATAAACTAAGGTAGGTGTAATATAAAAATTAAAGTTATGGTCCAAAAACTAGTTTTTCATTTCAACATTTTTTCGAGCTATCCGCACGTGAGTGGTGTCGTTAGAAGCGCCTCGGCGAGGGCTACGTAAATATGTAATAAACTAAGGTAGGTGTAATATAAAAATTAAAGTTATGGTCCAAAAACTAGTTTTTCATTTCAACATTTTTTCGAGCTATCCGCACGTGAGTGGTGTCGTTAGAAGCGCCTCGGCGAGGGCTACGTAAATATGTAATAAACTAAGGTAGGTGTAATATAAAAATTAAAGTTATGGTCCAAAAACTAGTTTTTCATTTCAACATTTTTTCGAGCTATCCGCACGTGAGTGGTGTCGTTAGAAGCGCCTCGGCGAGGGCTACGTAAATATGTAATAAACTAAGGTAGGTGTAATATAAAAATTAAAGTTATGGTCCAAAAACTAGTTTTTCATTTCAACATTTTTTCGAGCTATCCGCACGTGAGTGGTGTCGTTAGAAGCGCCTCGGCGAGGGCTACGTAAATATGTAACAAACTAAGGTAGGTGTAATATAAAAATTAAAGTTATGGTCCAAAAACTAGTTTTTCATTTCAACATTTTTTCGAGCTATCCGCACGTGAGTGGTGTCGTTAGAAGCGCCTCGGCGAGGGCTACGTAAATATGTAATAAACTAAGGTAGGTGTAATATAAAAATTAAAGTTATGGTCCAAAAACTAGTTTTTCATTTCAACATTTTTTCGAGCTATCCGCACGTGAGTGGTGTCGTTAGAAGCGCCTCGGCGAGGGCTACGTAAATATGTAATAAACTAAGGTAGGTGTAATATAAAAATTAAAGTTATGGTCCAAAAACTAGTTTTTCATTTCAACATTTTTTCGAGCTATCCGCACGTGAGTGGTGTCGTTAGAAGCGCCTCGGCGAGGGCTACGTAAATATGTAATAAACTAAGGTAGGTGTAATATAAAAATTAAAGTTATGGTCCAAAAACTAGTTTTTCATTTCAACATTTTTTCGAGCTATCCGCACGTGAGTGGTGTCGTTAGAAGCGCCTCGGCGAGGGCTACGTAAATATGTAATAAACTAAGGTAGGTGTAATATAAAAATTAAAGTTATGGTCCAAAAACTAGTTTTTCATTTCAACATTTTTTCGAGCTATCCGCACGTGAGTGGTGTCGTTAGAAGCGCCTCGGCGAGGGCTACGTAAATATGTAACAAACTAAGGTAGGTGTAATATAAAAATTAAAGTTATGGTCCAAAAACTAGTTTTTCATTTCAACATTTTTTCGAGCTATCCGCACGTGAGTGGTGTCGTTAGAAGCGCCTCGGCGAGGGCTACGTAAATATGTAACAAACTAAGGTAGGTGTAATATAAAAATTAAAGTTATGGTCCAAAAACTAGTTTTTCATTTCAACATTTTTTCGAGCTATCCGCACGTGAGTGGTGTCGTTAGAAGCGCCTCGGCGAGGGCTACGTAAATATGTAATAAACTAAGGTAGGTGTAATATAAAAATTAAAGTTATGGTCCAAAAACTAGTTTTTCATTTCAACATTTTTTCGAGCTATCCGCACGTGAGTGGTGTCGTTAGAAGCGCCTCGGCGAGGGCTACGTAAATATGTAATAAACTAAGGTAGGTGTAATATAAAAATTAAAGTTATGGTCCAAAAACTAGTTTTTCATTTCAACATTTTTTCGAGCTATCCGCACGTGAGTGGTGTCGTTAGAAGCGCCTCGGCGAGGGCTACGTAAATATGTAACAAACTAAGGTAGGTGTAATATAAAAATTAAAGTTATGGTCCAAAAACTAGTTTTTCATTTCAACATTTTTTCGAGCTATCCGCACGTGAGTGGTGTCGTTAGAAGCGCCTCGGCGAGGGCTACGTAAATATGTAACAAACTAAGGTAGGTGTAATATAAAAATTAAAGTTATGGTCCAAAAACTAGTTTTTCATTTCAACATTTTTTCGAGCTATCCGCACGTGAGTGGTGTCGTTAGAAGCGCCTCGGCGAGGGCTACGTAAATATGTAACAAACTAAGGTAGGTGTAATATAAAAATTAAAGTTATGGTCCAAAAACTAGTTTTTCATTTCAACATTTTTTCGAGCTATCCGCACGTGAGTGGTGTCGTTAGAAGCGCCTCGGCGAGGGCTACGTAAATATGTAATAAACTAAGGTAGGTGTAATATAAAAATTAAAGTTATGGTCCAAAAACTAGTTTTTCATTTCAACATTTTTTCGAGCTATCCGCACGTGAGTGGTGTCGTTAGAAGCGCCTCGGCGAGGGCTACGTAAATATGTAATAAACTAAGGTAGGTGTAATATAAAAATTAAAGTTATGGTCCAAAAACTAGTTTTTCATTTCAACATTTTTTCGAGCTATCCGCACGTGAGTGGTGTCGTTAGAAGCGCCTCGGCGAGGGCTACGTAAATATGTAATAAACTAAGGTAGGTGTAATATAAAAATTAAAGTTATGGTCCAAAAACTAGTTTTTCATTTCAACATTTTTTCGAGCTATCCGCACGTGAGTGGTGTCGTTAGAAGCGCCTCGGCGAGGGCTACGTAAATATGTAATAAACTAAGGTAGGTGTAATATAAAAATTAAAGTTATGGTCCAAAAACTAGTTTTTCATTTCAACATTTTTTCGAGCTATCCGCACGTGAGTGGTGTCGTTAGAAGCGCCTCGGCGAGGGCTACGTAAATATGTAATAAACTAAGGTAGGTGTAATATAAAAATTAAAGTTATGGTCCAAAAACTAGTTTTTCATTTCAACATTTTTTCGAGCTATCCGCACGTGAGTGGTGTCGTTAGAAGCGCCTCGGCGAGGGCTACGTAAATATGTAACAAACTAAGGTAGGTGTAATATAAAAATTAAAGTTATGGTCCAAAAACTAGTTTTTCATTTCAACATTTTTTCGAGCTATCCGCACGTGAGTGGTGTCGTTAGAAGCGCCTCGGCGAGGGCTACGTAAATATGTAATAAACTAAGGTAGGTGTAATATAAAAATTAAAGTTATGGTCCAAAAACTAGTTTTTCATTTCAACATTTTTTCGAGCTATCCGCACGTGAGTGGTGTCGTTAGAAGCGCCTCGGCGAGGGCTACGTAAATATGTAATAAACTAAGGTAGGTGTAATATAAAAATTAAAGTTATGGTCCAAAAACTAGTTTTTCATTTCAACATTTTTTCGAGCTATCCGCACGTGAGTGGTGTCGTTAGAAGCGCCTCGGCGAGGGCTACGTAAATATGTAATAAACTAAGGTAGGTGTAATATAAAAATTAAAGTTATGGTCCAAAAACTAGTTTTTCATTTCAACATTTTTTCGAGCTATCCGCACGTGAGTGGTGTCGTTAGAAGCGCCTCGGCGAGGGCTACGTAAATATGTAATAAACTAAGGTAGGTGTAATATAAAAATTAAAGTTATGGTCCAAAAACTAGTTTTTCATTTCAACATTTTTTCGAGCTATCCGCACGTGAGTGGTGTCGTTAGAAGCGCCTCGGCGAGGGCTACGTAAATATGTAATAAACTAAGGTAGGTGTAATATAAAAATTAAAGTTATGGTCCAAAAACTAGTTTTTCATTTCAACATTTTTTCGAGCTATCCGCACGTGAGTGGTGTCGTTAGAAGCGCCTCGGCGAGGGCTACGTAAATATGTAATAAACTAAGGTAGGTGTAATATAAAAATTAAAGTTATGGTCCAAAAACTAGTTTTTCATTTCAACATTTTTTCGAGCTATCCGCACGTGAGTGGTGTCGTTAGAAGCGCCTCGGCGAGGGCTACGTAAATATGTAATAAACTAAGGTAGGTGTAATATAAAAATTAAAGTTATGGTCCAAAAACTAGTTTTTCATTTCAACATTTTTTCGAGCTATCCGCACGTGAGTGGTGTCGTTAGAAGCGCCTCGGCGAGGGCTACGTAAATATGTAATAAACTAAGGTAGGTGTAATATAAAAATTAAAGTTATGGTCCAAAAACTACTTTTTCATTTCAACATTTTTTCGAGCTATCCGCACGTGAGTGGTGTCGTTAGAAGCGCCTCGGCGAGGGCTACGTAAATATGTAATAAACTAAGGTAGGTGTAATATAAAAATTAAAGTTATGGTCCAAAAACTAGTTTTTCATTTCAACATTTTTTCGAGCTATCCGCACGTGAGTGGTGTCGTTAGAAGCGCCTCGGCGAGGGCTACGTAAATATGTAACAAACTAAGGTAGGTGTAATATAAAAATTAAAGTTATGGTCCAAAAACTAGTTTTTCATTTCAACATTTTTTCGAGCTATCCGCACGTGAGTGGTGTCGTTAGAAGCGCCTCGGCGAGGGCTACGTAAATATGTAACAAACTAAGGTAGGTGTAATATAAAAATTAAAGTTATGGTCCAAAAACTAGTTTTTCATTTCAACATTTTTTCGAGCTATCCGCACGTGAGTGGTGTCGTTAGAAGCGCCTCGGCGAGGGCTACGTAAATATGTAACAAACTAAGGTAGGTGTAATATAAAAATTAAAGTTATGGTCCAAAAACTAGTTTTTCATTTCAACATTTTTTCGAGCTATCCGCACGTGAGTGGTGTCGTTAGAAGCGCCTCGGCGAGGGCTACGTAAATATGTAACAAACTAAGGTAGGTGTAATATAAAAATTAAAGTTATGGTCCAAAAACTAGTTTTTCATTTCAACATTTTTTCGAGCTATCCGCACGTGAGTGGTGTCGTTAGAAGCGCCTCGGCGAGGGCTACGTAAATATGTAACAAACTAAGGTAGGTGTAATATAAAAATTAAAGTTATGGTCCAAAAACTAGTTTTTCATTTCAACATTTTTTCGAGCTATCCGCACGTGAGTGGTGTCGTTAGAAGCGCCTCGGCGAGGGCTACGTAAATATGTAATAAACTAAGGTAGGTGTAATATAAAAATTAAAGTTATGGTCCAAAAACTAGTTTTTCATTTCAACATTTTTTCGAGCTATCCGCACGTGAGTGGTGTCGTTAGAAGCGCCTCGGCGAGGGCTACGTAAATATGTAATAAACTAAGGTAGGTGTAATATAAAAATTAAAGTTATGGTCCAAAAACTAGTTTTTCATTTCAACATTTTTTCGAGCTATCCGCACGTGAGTGGTGTCGTTAGAAGCGCCTCGGCGAGGGCTACGTAAATATGTAATAAACTAAGGTAGGTGTAATATAAAAATTAAAGTTATGGTCCAAAAACTAGTTTTTCATTTCAACATTTTTTCGAGCTATCCGCACGTGAGTGGTGTCGTTAGAAGCGCCTCGGCGAGGGCTACGTAAATATGTAATAAACTAAGGTAGGTGTAATATAAAAATTAAAGTTATGGTCCAAAAACTAGTTTTTCATTTCAACATTTTTTCGAGCTATCCGCACGTGAGTGGTGTCGTTAGAAGCGCCTCGGCGAGGGCTACGTAAATATGTAATAAACTAAGGTAGGTGTAATATAAAAATTAAAGTTATGGTCCAAAAACTAGTTTTTCATTTCAACATTTTTTCGAGCTATCCGCACGTGAGTGGTGTCGTTAGAAGCGCCTCGGCGAGGGCTACGTAAATATGTAATAAACTAAGGTAGGTGTAATATAAAAATTAAAGTTATGGTCCAAAAACTAGTTTTTCATTTCAACATTTTTTCGAGCTATCCGCACGTGAGTGGTGTCGTTAGAAGCGCCTCGGCGAGGGCTACGTAAATATGTATTAAACTAAGGTAGGTGTAATATAAAAATTAAAGTTATGGTCCAAAAACTAGTTTTTCATTTCAACATTTTTTCGAGCTATCCGCACGTGAGTGGTGTCGTTAGAAGCGCCTCGGCGAGGGCTACGTAAATATGTAATAAACTAAGGTAGGTGTAATGTAAAAATTAAAGTTATGGTCCAAAAACTAGTTTTTCATTTCAACATTTTTTCGAGCTATCCGCACGTGAGTGGTGTCGTTAGAAGCGCCTCGGCGAGGGCTACGTAAATATGTAATAAACTAAGGTAGGTGTAATATAAAAATTAAAGTTATGGTCCAAAAACTAGTTTTTCATTTCAACATTTTTTCGAGCTATCCGCACGTGAGTGGTGTCGTTAGAAGCGCCTCGGCGAGGGCTACGTAAATATGTAATAAACTAAGGTAGGTGTAATATAAAAATTAAAGTTATGGTCCAAAAACTAGTTTTTCATTTCAACATTTTTTCGAGCTATCCGCACGTGAGTGGTGTCGTTAGAAGCGCCTCGGCGAGGGCTACGTAAATATGTAACAAACTAAGGTAGGTGTAATATAAAAATTAAAGTTATGGTCCAAAAACTAGTTTTTCATTTCAACATTTTTTCGAGCTATCCGCACGTGAGTGGTGTCGTTAGAAGCGCCTCGGCGAGGGCTACGTAAATATGTAACAAACTAAGGTAGGTGTAATATAAAAATTAAAGTTATGGTCCAAAAACTAGTTTTTCATTTCAACATTTTTTCGAGCTATCCGCACGTGAGTGGTGTCGTTAGAAGCGCCTCGGCGAGGGCTACGTAAATATGTAACAAACTAAGGTAGGTGTAATATAAAAATTAAAGTTATGGTCCAAAAACTAGTTTTTCATTTCAACATTTTTTCGAGCTATCCGCACGTGAGTGGTGTCGTTAGAAGCGCCTCGGCGAGGGCTACGTAAATATGTAACAAACTAAGGTAGGTGTAATATAAAAATTAAAGTTATGGTCCAAAAACTAGTTTTTCATTTCAACATTTTTTCGAGCTATCCGCACGTGAGTGGTGTCGTTAGAAGCGCCTCGGCGAGGGCTACGTAAATATGTAACAAACTAAGGTAGGTGTAATATAAAAATTAAAGTTATGGTCCAAAAACTAGTTTTTCATTTCAACATTTTTTCGAGCTATCCGCACGTGAGTGGTGTCGTTAGAAGCGCCTCGGCGAGGGCTACGTAAATATGTAATAAACTAAGGTAGGTGTAATATAAAAATTAAAGTTATGGTCCAAAAACTAGTTTTTCATTTCAACATTTTTTCGAGCTATCCGCACGTGAGTGGTGTCGTTAGAAGCGCCTCGGCGAGGGCTACGTAAATATGTAATAAACTAAGGTAGGTGTAATATAAAAATTAAAGTTATGGTCCAAAAACTAGTTTTTCATTTCAACATTTTTTCGAGCTATCCGCACGTGAGTGGTGTCGTTAGAAGCGCCTCGGCGAGGGCTACGTAAATATGTAATAAACTAAGGTAGGTGTAATATAAAAATTAAAGTTATGGTCCAAAAACTAGTTTTTCATTTCAACATTTTTTCGAGCTATCCGCACGTGAGTGGTGTCGTTAGAAGCGCCTCGGCGAGGGCTACGTAAATATGTAATAAACTAAGGTAGGTGTAATATAAAAATTAAAGTTATGGTCCAAAAACTAGTTTTTCATTTCAACATTTTTTCGAGCTATCCGCACGTGAGTGGTGTCGTTAGAAGCGCCTCGGCGAGGGCTACGTAAATATGTAATAAACTAAGGTAGGTGTAATATAAAAATTAAAGTTATGGTCCAAAAACTAGTTTTTCATTTCAACATTTTTTCGAGCTATCCGCACGTGAGTGGTGTCGTTAGAAGCGCCTCGGCGAGGGCTACGTAAATATGTAATAAACTAAGGTAGGTGTAATATAAAAATTAAAGTTATGGTCCAAAAACTAGTTTTTCATTTCAACATTTTTTCGAGCTATCCGCACGTGAGTGGTGTCGTTAGAAGCGCCTCGGCGAGGGCTACGTAAATATGTAATAAACTAAGGTAGGTGTAATATAAAAATTAAAGTTATGGTCCAAAAACTAGTTTTTCATTTCAACATTTTTTCGAGCTATCCGCACGTGAGTGGTGTCGTTAGAAGCGCCTCGGCGAGGGCTACGTAAATATGTAACAAACTAAGGTAGGTGTAATATAAAAATTAAAGTTATGGTCCAAAAACTAGTTTTTCATTTCAACATTTTTTCGAGCTATCCGCACGTGAGTGGTGTCGTTAGAAGCGCCTCGGCGAGGGCTACGTAAATATGTAATAAACTAAGGTAGGTGTAATATAAAAATTAAAGTTATGGTCCAAAAACTAGTTTTTCATTTCAACATTTTTTCGAGCTATCCGCACGTGAGTGGTGTCGTTAGAAGCGCCTCGGCGAGGGCTACGTAAATATGTAATAAACTAAGGTAGGTGTAATATAAAAATTAAAGTTATGGTCCAAAAACTAGTTTTTCATTTCAACATTTTTTCGAGCTATCCGCACGTGAGTGGTGTCGTTAGAAGCGCCTCGGCGAGGGCTACGTAAATATGTAATAAACTAAGGTAGGTGTAATATAAAAATTAAAGTTATGGTCCAAAAACTAGTTTTTCATTTCAACATTTTTTCGAGCTATCCGCACGTGAGTGGTGTCGTTAGAAGCGCCTCGGCGAGGGCTACGTAAATATGTAATAAACTAAGGTAGGTGTAATATAAAAATTAAAGTTATGGTCCAAAAACTAGTTTTTCATTTCAACATTTTTTCGAGCTATCCGCACGTGAGTGGTGTCGTTAGAAGCGCCTCGGCGAGGGCTACGTAAATATGTAATAAACTAAGGTAGGTGTAATATAAAAATTAAAGTTATGGTCCAAAAACTAGTTTTTCATTTCAACATTTTTTCGAGCTATCCGCACGTGAGTGGTGTCGTTAGAAGCGCCTCGGCGAGGGCTACGTAAATATGTAATAAACTAAGGTAGGTGTAATATAAAAATTAAAGTTATGGTCCAAAAACTAGTTTTTCATTTCAACATTTTTTCGAGCTATCCGCACGTGAGTGGTGTCGTTAGAAGCGCCTCGGCGAGGGCTACGTAAATATGTAATAAACTAAGGTAGGTGTAATATAAAAATTAAAGTTATGGTCCAAAAACTAGTTTTTCATTTCAACATTTTTTCGAGCTATCCGCACGTGAGTGGTGTCGTTAGAAGCGCCTCGGCGAGGGCTACGTAAATATGTAATAAACTAAGGTAGGTGTAATATAAAAATTAAAGTTATGGTCCAAAAACTAGTTTTTCATTTCAACATTTTTTCGAGCTATCCGCACGTGAGTGGTGTCGTTAGAAGCGCCTCGGCGAGGGCTACGTAAATATGTAACAACCTAAGGTAGGTGTAATATAAAAATTAAAGTTATGGTCCAAAAACTAGTTTTTCATTTCAACATTTTTTCGAGCTATCCGCACGTGAGTGGTGTCGTTAGAAGCGCCTCGGCGAGGGCTACGTAAATATGTAACAAACTAAGGTAGGTGTAATATAAAAATTAAAGTTATGGTCCAAAAACTAGTTTTTCATTTCAACATTTTTTCGAGCTATCCGCACGTGAGTGGTGTCGTTAGAAGCGCCTCGGCGAGGGCTACGTAAATATGTAATAAACTAAGGTAGGTGTAATATAAAAATTAAAGTTATGGTCCAAAAACTAGTTTTTCATTTCAACATTTTTTCGAGCTATCCGCACGTGAGTGGTGTCGTTAGAAGCGCCTCGGCGAGGGCTACGTAAATATGTAATAAACTAAGGTAGGTGTAATATAAAAATTAAAGTTATGGTCCAAAAACTAGTTTTTCATTTCAACATTTTTTCGAGCTATCCGCACGTGAGTGGTGTCGTTAGAAGCGCCTCGGCGAGGGCTACGTAAATATGTAATAAACTAAGGTAGGTGTAATATAAAAATTAAAGTTATGGTCCAAAAACTAGTTTTTCATTTCAACATTTTTTCGAGCTATCCGCACGTGAGTGGTGTCGTTAGAAGCGCCTCGGCGAGGGCTACGTAAATATGTAACAAACTAAGGTAGGTGTAATATAAAAATTAAAGTTATGGTCCAAAAACTAGTTTTTCATTTCAACATTTTTTCGAGCTATCCGCACGTGAGTGGTGTCGTTAGAAGCGCCTCGGCGAGGGCTACGTAAATATGTAATAAACTAAGGTAGGTGTAATATAAAAATTAAAGTTATGGTCCAAAAACTAGTTTTTCATTTCAACATTTTTTCGAGCTATCCGCACGTGAGTGGTGTCGTTAGAAGCGCCTCGGCGAGGGCTACGTAAATATGTAATAAACTAAGGTAGGTGTAATATAAAAATTAAAGTTATGGTCCAAAAACTAGTTTTTCATTTCAACATTTTTTCGAGCTATCCGCACGTGAGTGGTGTCGTTAGAAGCGCCTCGGCGAGGGCTACGTAAATATGTAATAAACTAAGGTAGGTGTAATATAAAAATTAAAGTTATGGTCCAAAAACTAGTTTTTCATTTCAACATTTTTTCGAGCTATCCGCACGTGAGTGGTGTCGTTAGAAGCGCCTCGGCGAGGGCTACGTGAATATGTAATAAACTAAGGTAGGTGTAATATAAAAATTAAAGTTATGGTCCAAAAACTAGTTTTTCATTTCAACATTTTTTCGAGCTATCCGCACGTGAGTGGTGTCGTTAGAAGCGCCTCGGCGAGGGCTACGTAAATATGTAATAAACTAAGGTAGGTGTAATATAAAAATTAAAGTTATGGTCCAAAAACTAGTTTTTCATTTCAACATTTTTTCGAGCTATCCGCACGTGAGTGGTGTCGTTAGAAGCGCCTCGGCGAGGGCTACGTAAATATGTAATAAACTAAGGTAGGTGTAATATAAAAATTAAAGTTATGATCCAAAAACTAGTTTTTCATTTCAACATTTTTTCGAGCTATCCGCACGTGAGTGGTGTCGTTAGAAGCGCCTCGGCGAGGGCTACGTAAATATGTAACAAACTAAGGTAGGTGTAATATAAAAATTAAAGTTATGGTCCAAAAACTAGTTTTTCATTTCAACATTTTTTCGAGCTATCCGCACGTGAGTGGTGTCGTTAGAAGCGCCTCGGCGAGGGCTACGTAAATATGTAATAAACTAAGGTAGGTGTAATATAAAAATTAAAGTTATGGTCCAAAAACTAGTTTTTCATTTCAACATTTTTTCGAGCTATCCGCACGTGAGTGGTGTCGTTAGAAGCGCCTCGGCGAGGGCTACGTAAATATGTAACAAACTAAGGTAGGTGTAATATAAAAATTAAAGTTATGGTCCAAAAACTAGTTTTTCATTTCAACATTTTTTCGAGCTATCCGCACGTGAGTGGTGTCGTTAGAAGCGCCTCGGCGAGGGCTACGTAAATATGTAATAAACTAAGGTAGGTGTAATATAAAAATTAAAGTTATGGTCCAAAAACTAGTTTTTCATTTCAACATTTTTTCGAGCTATCCGCACGTGAGTGGTGTCGTTAGAAGCGCCTCGGCGAGGGCTACGTAAATATGTAATAAACTAAGGTAGGTGTAATATAAAAATTAAAGTTATGGTCCAAAAACTAGTTTTTCATTTCAACATTTTTTCGAGCTATCCGCACGTGAGTGGTGTCGTTAGAAGCGCCTCGGCGAGGGCTACGTAAATATGTAATAAACTAAGGTAGGTGTAATATAAAAATTAAAGTTATGGTCCAAAAACTAGTTTTTCATTTCAACATTTTTTCGAGCTATCCGCACGTGAGTGGTGTCGTTAGAAGCGCCTCGGCGAGGGCTACGTAAATATGTAACAAACTAAGGTAGGTGTAATATAAAAATTAAAGTTATGGTCCAAAAACTAGTTTTTCATTTCAACATTTTTTCGAGCTATCCGCACGTGAGTGGTGTCGTTAGAAGCGCCTCGGCGAGGGCTACGTAAATATGTAATAAACTAAGGTAGGTGTAATATAAAAATTAAAGTTATGGTCCAAAAACTAGTTTTTCATTTCAACATTTTTTCGAGCTATCCGCACGTGAGTGGTGTCGTTAGAAGCGCCTCGGCGAGGGCTACGTAAATATGTAATAAACTAAGGTAGGTGTAATATAAAAATTAAAGTTATGGTCCAAAAACTAGTTTTTCATTTCAACATTTTTTCGAGCTATCCGCACGTGAGTGGTGTCGTTAGAAGCGCCTCGGCGAGGGCTACGTAAATATGTAATAAACTAAGGTAGGTGTAATATAAAAATTAAAGTTATGGTCCAAAAACTAGTTTTTCATTTCAACATTTTTTCGAGCTATCCGCACGTGAGTGGTGTCGTTAGAAGCGCCTCGGCGAGGGCTACGTAAATATGTAATAAACTAAGGTAGGTGTAATATAAAAATTAAAGTTATGGTCCAAAAACTAGTTTTTCATTTCAACATTTTTTCGAGCTATCCGCACGTGAGTGGTGTCGTTAGAAGCGCCTCGGCGAGGGCTACGTAAATATGTAATAAACTAAGGTAGGTGTAATATAAAAATTAAAGTTATGGTCCAAAAACTAGTTTTTCATTTCAACATTTTTTCGAGCTATCCGCACGTGAGTGGTGTCGTTAGAAGCGCCTCGGCGAGGGCTACGTAAATATGTAATAAACTAAGGTAGGTGTAATATAAAAATTAAAGTTATGGTCCAAAAACTAGTTTTTCATTTCAACATTTTTTCGAGCTATCCGCACGTGAGTGGTGTCGTTAGAAGCGCCTCGGCGAGGGCTACGTAAATATGTAATAAACTAAGGTAGGTGTAATATAAAAATTAAAGTTATGGTCCAAAAACTAGTTTTTCATTTCAACATTTTTTCGAGCTATCCGCACGTGAGTGGTGTCGTTAGAAGCGCCTCGGCGAGGGCTACGTAAATATGTAATAAACTAAGGTAGGTGTAATATAAAAATTAAAGTTATGGTCCAAAAACTAGTTTTTCATTTCAACATTTTTTCGAGCTATCCGCACGTGAGTGGTGTCGTTAGAAGCGCCTCGGCGAGGGCTACGTAAATATGTAATAAACTAAGGTAGGTGTAATATAAAAATTAAAGTTATGGTCCAAAAACTAGTTTTTCATTTCAACATTTTTTCGAGCTATCCGCACGTGAGTGGTGTCGTTAGAAGCGCCTCGGCGAGGGCTACGTAAATATGTAATAAACTAAGGTAGGTGTAATATAAAAATTAAAGTTATGGTCCAAAAACTAGTTTTTCATTTCAACATTTTTTCGAGCTATCCGCACGTGAGTGGTGTCGTTAGAAGCGCCTCGGCGAGGGCTACGTAAATATGTAATAAACTAAGGTAGGTGTAATATAAAAATTAAAGTTATGGTCCAAAAACTAGTTTTTCATTTCAACATTTTTTCGAGCTATCCGCACGTGAGTGGTGTCGTTAGAAGCGCCTCGGCGAGGGCTACGTAAATATGTAATAAACTAAGGTAGGTGTAATATAAAAATTAAAGTTATGGTCCAAAAACTAGTTTTTCATTTCAACATTTTTTCGAGCTATCCGCACGTGAGTGGTGTCGTTAGAAGCGCCTCGGCGAGGGCTACGTAAATATGTAATAAACTAAGGTAGGTGTAATATAAAAATTAAAGTTATGGTCCAAAAACTAGTTTTTCATTTCAACATTTTTTCGAGCTATCCGCACGTGAGTGGTGTCGTTAGAAGCGCCTCGGCGAGGGCTACGTAAATATGTAATAAACTAAGGTAGGTGTAATATAAAAATTAAAGTTATGGTCCAAAAACTAGTTTTTCATTTCAACATTTTTTCGAGCTATCCGCACGTGAGTGGTGTCGTTAGAAGCGCCTCGGCGAGGGCTACGTAAATATGTAATAAACTAAGGTAGGTGTAATATAAAAATTAAAGTTATGGTCCAAAAACTAGTTTTTCATTTCAACATTTTTTCGAGCTATCCGCACGTGAGTGGTGTCGTTAGAAGCGCCTCGGCGAGGGCTACGTAAATATGTAATAAACTAAGGTAGGTGTAATATAAAAATTAAAGTTATGGTCCAAAAACTAGTTTTTCATTTCAACATTTTTTCGAGCTATCCGCACGTGAGTGGTGTCGTTAGAAGCGCCTCGGCGAGGGCTACGTAAATATGTAATAAACTAAGGTAGGTGTAATATAAAAATTAAAGTTATGGTCCAAAAACTAGTTTTTCATTTCAACATTTTTTCGAGCTATCCGCACGTGAGTGGTGTCGTTAGAAGCGCCTCGGCGAGGGCTACGTAAATATGTAATAAACTAAGGTAGGTGTAATATAAAAATTAAAGTTATGGTCCAAAAACTAGTTTTTCATTTCAACATTTTTTCGAGCTATCCGCACGTGAGTGGTGTCGTTAGAAGCGCCTCGGCGAGGGCTACGTAAATATGTAATAAACTAAGGTAGGTGTAATATAAAAATTAAAGTTATGGTCCAAAAACTAGTTTTTCATTTCAACATTTTTTCGAGCTATCCGCACGTGAGTGGTGTCGTTAGAAGCGCCTCGGCGAGGGCTACGTAAATATGTAATAAACTAAGGTAGGTGTAATATAAAAATTAAAGTTATGGTCCAAAAACTAGTTTTTCATTTCAACATTTTTTCGAGCTATCCGCACGTGAGTGGTGTCGTTAGAAGCGCCTCGGCGAGGGCTACGTAAATATGTAATAAACTAAGGTAGGTGTAATATAAAAATTAAAGTTATGGTCCAAAAACTAGTTTTTCATTTCAACATTTTTTCGAGCTATCCGCACGTGAGTGGTGTCGTTAGAAGCGCCTCGGCGAGGGCTACGTAAATATGTAATAAACTAAGGTAGGTGTAATATAAAAATTAAAGTTATGGTCCAAAAACTAGTTTTTCATTTCAACATTTTTTCGAGCTATCCGCACGTGAGTGGTGTCGTTAGAAGCGCCTCGGCGAGGGCTACGTAAATATGTAATAAACTAAGGTAGGTGTAATATAAAAATTAAAGTTATGGTCCAAAAACTAGTTTTTCATTTCAACATTTTTTCGAGCTATCCGCACGTGAGTGGTGTCGTTAGAAGCGCCTCGGCGAGGGCTACGTAAATATGTAATAAACTAAGGTAGGTGTAATATAAAAATTAAAGTTATGGTCCAAAAACTAGTTTTTCATTTCAACATTTTTTCGAGCTATCCGCACGTGAGTGGTGTCGTTAGAAGCGCCTCGGCGAGGGCTACGTAAATATGTAATAAACTAAGGTAGGTGTAATATAAAAATTAAAGTTATGGTCCAAAAACTAGTTTTTCATTTCAACATTTTTTCGAGCTATCCGCACGTGAGTGGTGTCGTTAGAAGCGCCTCGGCGAGGGCTACGTAAATATGTAATAAACTAAGGTAGGTGTAATATAAAAATTAAAGTTATGGTCCAAAAACTAGTTTTTCATTTCAACATTTTTTCGAGCTATCCGCACGTGAGTGGTGTCGTTAGAAGCGCCTCGGCGAGGGCTACGTAAATATGTAATAAACTAAGGTAGGTGTAATATAAAAATTAAAGTTATGGTCCAAAAACTAGTTTTTCATTTCAACATTTTTTCGAGCTATCCGCACGTGAGTGGTGTCGTTAGAAGCGCCTCGGCGAGGGCTACGTAAATATGTAATAAACTAAGGTAGGTGTAATATAAAAATTAAAGTTATGGTCCAAAAACTAGTTTTTCATTTCAACATTTTTTCGAGCTATCCGCACGTGAGTGGTGTCGTTAGAAGCGCCTCGGCGAGGGCTACGTAAATATGTAATAAACTAAGGTAGGTGTAATATAAAAATTAAAGTTATGGTCCAAAAACTAGTTTTTCATTTCAACATTTTTTCGAGCTATCCGCACGTGAGTGGTGTCGTTAGAAGCGCCTCGGCGAGGGCTACGTAAATATGTAATAAACTAAGGTAGGTGTAATATAAAAATTAAAGTTATGGTCCAAAAACTAGTTTTTCATTTCAACATTTTTTCGAGCTATCCGCACGTGAGTGGTGTCGTTAGAAGCGCCTCGGCGAGGGCTACGTAAATATGTAATAAACTAAGGTAGGTGTAATATAAAAATTAAAGTTATGGTCCAAAAACTAGTTTTTCATTTCAACATTTTTTCGAGCTATCCGCACGTGAGTGGTGTCGTTAGAAGCGCCTCGGCGAGGGCTACGTAAATATGTAATAAACTAAGGTAGGTGTAATATAAAAATTAAAGTTATGGTCCAAAAACTAGTTTTTCATTTCAACATTTTTTCGAGCTATCCGCACGTGAGTGGTGTCGTTAGAAGCGCCTCGGCGAGGGCTACGTAAATATGTAATAAACTAAGGTAGGTGTAATATAAAAATTAAAGTTATGGTCCAAAAACTAGTTTTTCATTTCAACATTTTTTCGAGCTATCCGCACGTGAGTGGTGTCGTTAGAAGCGCCTCGGCGAGGGCTACGTAAATATGTAATAAACTAAGGTAGGTGTAATATAAAAATTAAAGTTATGGTCCAAAAACTAGTTTTTCATTTCAACATTTTTTCGAGCTATCCGCACGTGAGTGGTGTCGTTAGAAGCGCCTCGGCGAGGGCTACGTAAATATGTAATAAACTAAGGTAGGTGTAATATAAAAATTAAAGTTATGGTCCAAAAACTAGTTTTTCATTTCAACATTTTTTCGAGCTATCCGCACGTGAGTGGTGTCGTTAGAAGCGCCTCGGCGAGGGCTACGTAAATATGTAATAAACTAAGGTAGGTGTAATATAAAAATTAAAGTTATGGTCCAAAAACTAGTTTTTCATTTCAACATTTTTTCGAGCTATCCGCACGTGAGTGGTGTCGTTAGAAGCGCCTCGGCGAGGGCTACGTAAATATGTAATAAACTAAGGTAGGTGTAATATAAAAATTAAAGTTATGGTCCAAAAACTAGTTTTTCATTTCAACATTTTTTCGAGCTATCCGCACGTGAGTGGTGTCGTTAGAAGCGCCTCGGCGAGGGCTACGTAAATATGTAATAAACTAAGGTAGGTGTAATATAAAAATTAAAGTTATGGTCCAAAAACTAGTTTTTCATTTCAACA
Source organism: Autographa pulchrina (assembly GCA_905475315.1). Taxonomy (NCBI): domain Eukaryota; kingdom Metazoa; phylum Arthropoda; class Insecta; order Lepidoptera; family Noctuidae; genus Autographa; species Autographa pulchrina. The sequence goes on along the minus strand of CAJQGB010000100.1, from coordinate 36,286 downwards.
TTTTTTCGAGCTATCCGCACGTGAGTGGTGTCGTTAGAAGCGCCTCGGCGAGGGCTACGTAAATATGTAATAAACTAAGGTAGGTGTAATATAAAAATTAAAGTTATGGTCCAAAAACTAGTTTTTCATTTCAACATTTTTTCGAGCTATCCGCACGTGAGTGGTGTCGTTAGAAGCGCCTCGGCGAGGGCTACGTAAATATGTAATAAACTAAGGTAGGTGTAATATAAAAATTAAAGTTATGGTCCAAAAACTAGTTTTTCATTTCAACATTTTTTCGAGCTATCCGCACGTGAGTGGTGTCGTTAGAAGCGCCTCGGCGAGGGCTACGTAAATATGTAATAAACTAAGGTAGGTGTAATATAAAAATTAAAGTTATGGTCCAAAAACTAGTTTTTCATTTCAACATTTTTTCGAGCTATCCGCACGTGAGTGGTGTCGTTAGAAGCGCCTCGGCGAGGGCTACGTAAATATGTAATAAACTAAGGTAGGTGTAATATAAAAATTAAAGTTATGGTCCAAAAACTAGTTTTTCATTTCAACATTTTTTCGAGCTATCCGCACGTGAGTGGTGTCGTTAGAAGCGCCTCGGCGAGGGCTACGTAAATATGTAATAAACTAAGGTAGGTGTAATATAAAAATTAAAGTTATGGTCCAAAAACTAGTTTTTCATTTCAACATTTTTTCGAGCTATCCGCACGTGAGTGGTGTCGTTAGAAGCGCCTCGGCGAGGGCTACGTAAATATGTAATAAACTAAGGTAGGTGTAATATAAAAATTAAAGTTATGGTCCAAAAACTAGTTTTTCATTTCAACATTTTTTCGAGCTATCCGCACGTGAGTGGTGTCGTTAGAAGCGCCTCGGCGAGGGCTACGTAAATATGTAATAAACTAAGGTAGGTGTAATATAAAAATTAAAGTTATGGTCCAAAAACTAGTTTTTCATTTCAACATTTTTTCGAGCTATCCGCACGTGAGTGGTGTCGTTAGAAGCGCCTCGGCGAGGGCTACGTAAATATGTAATAAACTAAGGTAGGTGTAATATAAAAATTAAAGTTATGGTCCAAAAACTAGTTTTTCATTTCAACATTTTTTCGAGCTATCCGCACGTGAGTGGTGTCGTTAGAAGCGCCTCGGCGAGGGCTACGTAAATATGTAATAAACTAAGGTAGGTGTAATATAAAAATTAAAGTTATGGTCCAAAAACTAGTTTTTCATTTCAACATTTTTTCGAGCTATCCGCACGTGAGTGGTGTCGTTAGAAGCGCCTCGGCGAGGGCTACGTAAATATGTAATAAACTAAGGTAGGTGTAATATAAAAATTAAAGTTATGGTCCAAAAACTAGTTTTTCATTTCAACATTTTTTCGAGCTATCCGCACGTGAGTGGTGTCGTTAGAAGCGCCTCGGCGAGGGCTACGTAAATATGTAATAAACTAAGGTAGGTGTAATATAAAAATTAAAGTTATGGTCCAAAAACTAGTTTTTCATTTCAACATTTTTTCGAGCTATCCGCACGTGAGTGGTGTCGTTAGAAGCGCCTCGGCGAGGGCTACGTAAATATGTAATAAACTAAGGTAGGTGTAATATAAAAATTAAAGTTATGGTCCAAAAACTAGTTTTTCATTTCAACATTTTTTCGAGCTATCCGCACGTGAGTGGTGTCGTTAGAAGCGCCTCGGCGAGGGCTACGTAAATATGTAATAAACTAAGGTAGGTGTAATATAAAAATTAAAGTTATGGTCCAAAAACTAGTTTTTCATTTCAACATTTTTTCGAGCTATCCGCACGTGAGTGGTGTCGTTAGAAGCGCCTCGGCGAGGGCTACGTAAATATGTAATAAACTAAGGTAGGTGTAATATAAAAATTAAAGTTATGGTCCAAAAACTAGTTTTTCATTTCAACATTTTTTCGAGCTATCCGCACGTGAGTGGTGTCGTTAGAAGCGCCTCGGCGAGGGCTACGTAAATATGTAATAAACTAAGGTAGGTGTAATATAAAAATTAAAGTTATGGTCCAAAAACTAGTTTTTCATTTCAACATTTTTTCGAGCTATCCGCACGTGAGTGGTGTCGTTAGAAGCGCCTCGGCGAGGGCTACGTAAATATGTAATAAACTAAGGTAGGTGTAATATAAAAATTAAAGTTATGGTCCAAAAACTAGTTTTTCATTTCAACATTTTTTCGAGCTATCCGCACGTGAGTGGTGTCGTTAGAAGCGCCTCGGCGAGGGCTACGTAAATATGTAATAAACTAAGGTAGGTGTAATATAAAAATTAAAGTTATGGTCCAAAAACTAGTTTTTCATTTCAACATTTTTTCGAGCTATCCGCACGTGAGTGGTGTCGTTAGAAGCGCCTCGGCGAGGGCTACGTAAATATGTAATAAACTAAGGTAGGTGTAATATAAAAATTAAAGTTATGGTCCAAAAACTAGTTTTTCATTTCAACATTTTTTCGAGCTATCCGCACGTGAGTGGTGTCGTTAGAAGCGCCTCGGCGAGGGCTACGTAAATATGTAATAAACTAAGGTAGGTGTAATATAAAAATTAAAGTTATGGTCCAAAAACTAGTTTTTCATTTCAACATTTTTTCGAGCTATCCGCACGTGAGTGGTGTCGTTAGAAGCGCCTCGGCGAGGGCTACGTAAATATGTAATAAACTAAGGTAGGTGTAATATAAAAATTAAAGTTATGGTCCAAAAACTAGTTTTTCATTTCAACATTTTTTCGAGCTATCCGCACGTGAGTGGTGTCGTTAGAAGCGCCTCGGCGAGGGCTACGTAAATATGTAATAAACTAAGGTAGGTGTAATATAAAAATTAAAGTTATGGTCCAAAAACTAGTTTTTCATTTCAACATTTTTTCGAGCTATCCGCACGTGAGTGGTGTCGTTAGAAGCGCCTCGGCGAGGGCTACGTAAATATGTAATAAACTAAGGTAGGTGTAATATAAAAATTAAAGTTATGGTCCAAAAACTAGTTTTTCATTTCAACATTTTTTCGAGCTATCCGCACGTGAGTGGTGTCGTTAGAAGCGCCTCGGCGAGGGCTACGTAAATATGTAATAAACTAAGGTAGGTGTAATATAAAAATTAAAGTTATGGTCCAAAAACTAGTTTTTCATTTCAACATTTTTTCGAGCTATCCGCACGTGAGTGGTGTCGTTAGAAGCGCCTCGGCGAGGGCTACGTAAATATGTAATAAACTAAGGTAGGTGTAATATAAAAATTAAAGTTATGGTCCAAAAACTAGTTTTTCATTTCAACATTTTTTCGAGCTATCCGCACGTGAGTGGTGTCGTTAGAAGCGCCTCGGCGAGGGCTACGTAAATATGTAATAAACTAAGGTAGGTGTAATATAAAAATTAAAGTTATGGTCCAAAAACTAGTTTTTCATTTCAACATTTTTTCGAGCTATCCGCACGTGAGTGGTGTCGTTAGAAGCGCCTCGGCGAGGGCTACGTAAATATGTAATAAACTAAGGTAGGTGTAATATAAAAATTAAAGTTATGGTCCAAAAACTAGTTTTTCATTTCAACATTTTTTCGAGCTATCCGCACGTGAGTGGTGTCGTTAGAAGCGCCTCGGCGAGGGCTACGTAAATATGTAATAAACTAAGGTAGGTGTAATATAAAAATTAAAGTTATGGTCCAAAAACTAGTTTTTCATTTCAACATTTTTTCGAGCTATCCGCACGTGAGTGGTGTCGTTAGAAGCGCCTCGGCGAGGGCTACGTAAATATGTAATAAACTAAGGTAGGTGTAATATAAAAATTAAAGTTATGGTCCAAAAACTAGTTTTTCATTTCAACATTTTTTCGAGCTATCCGCACGTGAGTGGTGTCGTTAGAAGCGCCTCGGCGAGGGCTACGTAAATATGTAATAAACTAAGGTAGGTGTAATATAAAAATTAAAGTTATGGTCCAAAAACTAGTTTTTCATTTCAACATTTTTTCGAGCTATCCGCACGTGAGTGGTGTCGTTAGAAGCGCCTCGGCGAGGGCTACGTAAATATGTAATAAACTAAGGTAGGTGTAATATAAAAATTAAAGTTATGGTCCAAAAACTAGTTTTTCATTTCAACATTTTTTCGAGCTATCCGCACGTGAGTGGTGTCGTTAGAAGCGCCTCGGCGAGGGCTACGTAAATATGTAATAAACTAAGGTAGGTGTAATATAAAAATTAAAGTTATGGTCCAAAAACTAGTTTTTCATTTCAACATTTTTTCGAGCTATCCGCACGTGAGTGGTGTCGTTAGAAGCGCCTCGGCGAGGGCTACGTAAATATGTAATAAACTAAGGTAGGTGTAATATAAAAATTAAAGTTATGGTCCAAAAACTAGTTTTTCATTTCAACATTTTTTCGAGCTATCCGCACGTGAGTGGTGTCGTTAGAAGCGCCTCGGCGAGGGCTACGTAAATATGTAATAAACTAAGGTAGGTGTAATATAAAAATTAAAGTTATGGTCCAAAAACTAGTTTTTCATTTCAACATTTTTTCGAGCTATCCGCACGTGAGTGGTGTCGTTAGAAGCGCCTCGGCGAGGGCTACGTAAATATGTAATAAACTAAGGTAGGTGTAATATAAAAATTAAAGTTATGGTCCAAAAACTAGTTTTTCATTTCAACATTTTTTCGAGCTATCCGCACGTGAGTGGTGTCGTTAGAAGCGCCTCGGCGAGGGCTACGTAAATATGTAATAAACTAAGGTAGGTGTAATATAAAAATTAAAGTTATGGTCCAAAAACTAGTTTTTCATTTCAACATTTTTTCGAGCTATCCGCACGTGAGTGGTGTCGTTAGAAGCGCCTCGGCGAGGGCTACGTAAATATGTAATAAACTAAGGTAGGTGTAATATAAAAATTAAAGTTATGGTCCAAAAACTAGTTTTTCATTTCAACATTTTTTCGAGCTATCCGCACGTGAGTGGTGTCGTTAGAAGCGCCTCGGCGAGGGCTACGTAAATATGTAATAAACTAAGGTAGGTGTAATATAAAAATTAAAGTTATGGTCCAAAAACTAGTTTTTCATTTCAACATTTTTTCGAGCTATCCGCACGTGAGTGGTGTCGTTAGAAGCGCCTCGGCGAGGGCTACGTAAATATGTAATAAACTAAGGTAGGTGTAATATAAAAATTAAAGTTATGGTCCAAAAACTAGTTTTTCATTTCAACATTTTTTCGAGCTATCCGCACGTGAGTGGTGTCGTTAGAAGCGCCTCGGCGAGGGCTACGTAAATATGTAATAAACTAAGGTAGGTGTAATATAAAAATTAAAGTTATGGTCCAAAAACTAGTTTTTCATTTCAACATTTTTTCGAGCTATCCGCACGTGAGTGGTGTCGTTAGAAGCGCCTCGGCGAGGGCTACGTAAATATGTAATAAACTAAGGTAGGTGTAATATAAAAATTAAAGTTATGGTCCAAAAACTAGTTTTTCATTTCAACATTTTTTCGAGCTATCCGCACGTGAGTGGTGTCGTTAGAAGCGCCTCGGCGAGGGCTACGTAAATATGTAATAAACTAAGGTAGGTGTAATATAAAAATTAAAGTTATGGTCCAAAAACTAGTTTTTCATTTCAACATTTTTTCGAGCTATCCGCACGTGAGTGGTGTCGTTAGAAGCGCCTCGGCGAGGGCTACGTAAATATGTAATAAACTAAGGTAGGTGTAATATAAAAATTAAAGTTATGGTCCAAAAACTAGTTTTTCATTTCAACATTTTTTCGAGCTATCCGCACGTGAGTGGTGTCGTTAGAAGCGCCTCGGCGAGGGCTACGTAAATATGTAATAAACTAAGGTAGGTGTAATATAAAAATTAAAGTTATGGTCCAAAAACTAGTTTTTCATTTCAACATTTTTTCGAGCTATCCGCACGTGAGTGGTGTCGTTAGAAGCGCCTCGGCGAGGGCTACGTAAATATGTAATAAACTAAGGTAGGTGTAATATAAAAATTAAAGTTATGGTCCAAAAACTAGTTTTTCATTTCAACATTTTTTCGAGCTATCCGCACGTGAGTGGTGTCGTTAGAAGCGCCTCGGCGAGGGCTACGTAAATATGTAATAAACTAAGGTAGGTGTAATATAAAAATTAAAGTTATGGTCCAAAAACTAGTTTTTCATTTCAACATTTTTTCGAGCTATCCGCACGTGAGTGGTGTCGTTAGAAGCGCCTCGGCGAGGGCTACGTAAATATGTAATAAACTAAGGTAGGTGTAATATAAAAATTAAAGTTATGGTCCAAAAACTAGTTTTTCATTTCAACATTTTTTCGAGCTATCCGCACGTGAGTGGTGTCGTTAGAAGCGCCTCGGCGAGGGCTACGTAAATATGTAATAAACTAAGGTAGGTGTAATATAAAAATTAAAGTTATGGTCCAAAAACTAGTTTTTCATTTCAACATTTTTTCGAGCTATCCGCACGTGAGTGGTGTCGTTAGAAGCGCCTCGGCGAGGGCTACGTAAATATGTAATAAACTAAGGTAGGTGTAATATAAAAATTAAAGTTATGGTCCAAAAACTAGTTTTTCATTTCAACATTTTTTCGAGCTATCCGCACGTGAGTGGTGTCGTTAGAAGCGCCTCGGCGAGGGCTACGTAAATATGTAATAAACTAAGGTAGGTGTAATATAAAAATTAAAGTTATGGTCCAAAAACTAGTTTTTCATTTCAACATTTTTTCGAGCTATCCGCACGTGAGTGGTGTCGTTAGAAGCGCCTCGGCGAGGGCTACGTAAATATGTAATAAACTAAGGTAGGTGTAATATAAAAATTAAAGTTATGGTCCAAAAACTAGTTTTTCATTTCAACATTTTTTCGAGCTATCCGCACGTGAGTGGTGTCGTTAGAAGCGCCTCGGCGAGGGCTACGTAAATATGTAATAAACTAAGGTAGGTGTAATATAAAAATTAAAGTTATGGTCCAAAAACTAGTTTTTCATTTCAACATTTTTTCGAGCTATCCGCACGTGAGTGGTGTCGTTAGAAGCGCCTCGGCGAGGGCTACGTAAATATGTAATAAACTAAGGTAGGTGTAATATAAAAATTAAAGTTATGGTCCAAAAACTAGTTTTTCATTTCAACATTTTTTCGAGCTATCCGCACGTGAGTGGTGTCGTTAGAAGCGCCTCGGCGAGGGCTACGTAAATATGTAATAAACTAAGGTAGGTGTAATATAAAAATTAAAGTTATGGTCCAAAAACTAGTTTTTCATTTCAACATTTTTTCGAGCTATCCGCACGTGAGTGGTGTCGTTAGAAGCGCCTCGGCGAGGGCTACGTAAATATGTAATAAACTAAGGTAGGTGTAATATAAAAATTAAAGTTATGGTCCAAAAACTAGTTTTTCATTTCAACATTTTTTCGAGCTATCCGCACGTGAGTGGTGTCGTTAGAAGCGCCTCGGCGAGGGCTACGTAAATATGTAATAAACTAAGGTAGGTGTAATATAAAAATTAAAGTTATGGTCCAAAAACTAGTTTTTCATTTCAACATTTTTTCGAGCTATCCGCACGTGAGTGGTGTCGTTAGAAGCGCCTCGGCGAGGGCTACGTAAATATGTAATAAACTAAGGTAGGTGTAATATAAAAATTAAAGTTATGGTCCAAAAACTAGTTTTTCATTTCAACATTTTTTCGAGCTATCCGCACGTGAGTGGTGTCGTTAGAAGCGCCTCGGCGAGGGCTACGTAAATATGTAATAAACTAAGGTAGGTGTAATATAAAAATTAAAGTTATGGTCCAAAAACTAGTTTTTCATTTCAACATTTTTTCGAGCTATCCGCACGTGAGTGGTGTCGTTAGAAGCGCCTCGGCGAGGGCTACGTAAATATGTAATAAACTAAGGTAGGTGTAATATAAAAATTAAAGTTATGGTCCAAAAACTAGTTTTTCATTTCAACATTTTTTCGAGCTATCCGCACGTGAGTGGTGTCGTTAGAAGCGCCTCGGCGAGGGCTACGTAAATATGTAATAAACTAAGGTAGGTGTAATATAAAAATTAAAGTTATGGTCCAAAAACTAGTTTTTCATTTCAACATTTTTTCGAGCTATCCGCACGTGAGTGGTGTCGTTAGAAGCGCCTCGGCGAGGGCTACGTAAATATGTAATAAACTAAGGTAGGTGTAATATAAAAATTAAAGTTATGGTCCAAAAACTAGTTTTTCATTTCAACATTTTTTCGAGCTATCCGCACGTGAGTGGTGTCGTTAGAAGCGCCTCGGCGAGGGCTACGTAAATATGTAATAAACTAAGGTAGGTGTAATATAAAAATTAAAGTTATGGTCCAAAAACTAGTTTTTCATTTCAACATTTTTTCGAGCTATCCGCACGTGAGTGGTGTCGTTAGAAGCGCCTCGGCGAGGGCTACGTAAATATGTAATAAACTAAGGTAGGTGTAATATAAAAATTAAAGTTATGGTCCAAAAACTAGTTTTTCATTTCAACATTTTTTCGAGCTATCCGCACGTGAGTGGTGTCGTTAGAAGCGCCTCGGCGAGGGCTACGTAAATATGTAATAAACTAAGGTAGGTGTAATATAAAAATTAAAGTTATGGTCCAAAAACTAGTTTTTCATTTCAACATTTTTTCGAGCTATCCGCACGTGAGTGGTGTCGTTAGAAGCGCCTCGGCGAGGGCTACGTAAATATGTAATAAACTAAGGTAGGTGTAATATAAAAATTAAAGTTATGGTCCAAAAACTAGTTTTTCATTTCAACATTTTTTCGAGCTATCCGCACGTGAGTGGTGTCGTTAGAAGCGCCTCGGCGAGGGCTACGTAAATATGTAATAAACTAAGGTAGGTGTAATATAAAAATTAAAGTTATGGTCCAAAAACTAGTTTTTCATTTCAACATTTTTTCGAGCTATCCGCACGTGAGTGGTGTCGTTAGAAGCGCCTCGGCGAGGGCTACGTAAATATGTAATAAACTAAGGTAGGTGTAATATAAAAATTAAAGTTATGGTCCAAAAACTAGTTTTTCATTTCAACATTTTTTCGAGCTATCCGCACGTGAGTGGTGTCGTTAGAAGCGCCTCGGCGAGGGCTACGTAAATATGTAATAAACTAAGGTAGGTGTAATATAAAAATTAAAGTTATGGTCCAAAAACTAGTTTTTCATTTCAACATTTTTTCGAGCTATCCGCACGTGAGTGGTGTCGTTAGAAGCGCCTCGGCGAGGGCTACGTAAATATGTAATAAACTAAGGTAGGTGTAATATAAAAATTAAAGTTATGGTCCAAAAACTAGTTTTTCATTTCAACATTTTTTCGAGCTATCCGCACGTGAGTGGTGTCGTTAGAAGCGCCTCGGCGAGGGCTACGTAAATATGTAATAAACTAAGGTAGGTGTAATATAAAAATTAAAGTTATGGTCCAAAAACTAGTTTTTCATTTCAACATTTTTTCGAGCTATCCGCACGTGAGTGGTGTCGTTAGAAGCGCCTCGGCGAGGGCTACGTAAATATGTAATAAACTAAGGTAGGTGTAATATAAAAATTAAAGTTATGGTCCAAAAACTAGTTTTTCATTTCAACATTTTTTCGAGCTATCCGCACGTGAGTGGTGTCGTTAGAAGCGCCTCGGCGAGGGCTACGTAAATATGTAATAAACTAAGGTAGGTGTAATATAAAAATTAAAGTTATGGTCCAAAAACTAGTTTTTCATTTCAACATTTTTTCGAGCTATCCGCACGTGAGTGGTGTCGTTAGAAGCGCCTCGGCGAGGGCTACGTAAATATGTAATAAACTAAGGTAGGTGTAATATAAAAATTAAAGTTATGGTCCAAAAACTAGTTTTTCATTTCAACATTTTTTCGAGCTATCCGCACGTGAGTGGTGTCGTTAGAAGCGCCTCGGCGAGGGCTACGTAAATATGTAATAAACTAAGGTAGGTGTAATATAAAAATTAAAGTTATGGTCCAAAAACTAGTTTTTCATTTCAACATTTTTTCGAGCTATCCGCACGTGAGTGGTGTCGTTAGAAGCGCCTCGGCGAGGGCTACGTAAATATGTAATAAACTAAGGTAGGTGTAATATAAAAATTAAAGTTATGGTCCAAAAACTAGTTTTTCATTTCAACATTTTTTCGAGCTATCCGCACGTGAGTGGTGTCGTTAGAAGCGCCTCGGCGAGGGCTACGTAAATATGTAATAAACTAAGGTAGGTGTAATATAAAAATTAAAGTTATGGTCCAAAAACTAGTTTTTCATTTCAACATTTTTTCGAGCTATCCGCACGTGAGTGGTGTCGTTAGAAGCGCCTCGGCGAGGGCTACGTAAATATGTAATAAACTAAGGTAGGTGTAATATAAAAATTAAAGTTATGGTCCAAAAACTAGTTTTTCATTTCAACATTTTTTCGAGCTATCCGCACGTGAGTGGTGTCGTTAGAAGCGCCTCGGCGAGGGCTACGTAAATATGTAATAAACTAAGGTAGGTGTAATATAAAAATTAAAGTTATGGTCCAAAAACTAGTTTTTCATTTCAACATTTTTTCGAGCTATCCGCACGTGAGTGGTGTCGTTAGAAGCGCCTCGGCGAGGGCTACGTAAATATGTAATAAACTAAGGTAGGTGTAATATAAAAATTAAAGTTATGGTCCAAAAACTAGTTTTTCATTTCAACATTTTTTCGAGCTATCCGCACGTGAGTGGTGTCGTTAGAAGCGCCTCGGCGAGGGCTACGTAAATATGTAATAAACTAAGGTAGGTGTAATATAAAAATTAAAGTTATGGTCCAAAAACTAGTTTTTCATTTCAACATTTTTTCGAGCTATCCGCACGTGAGTGGTGTCGTTAGAAGCGCCTCGGCGAGGGCTACGTAAATATGTAATAAACTAAGGTAGGTGTAATATAAAAATTAAAGTTATGGTCCAAAAACTAGTTTTTCATTTCAACATTTTTTCGAGCTATCCGCACGTGAGTGGTGTCGTTAGAAGCGCCTCGGCGAGGGCTACGTAAATATGTAATAAACTAAGGTAGGTGTAATATAAAAATTAAAGTTATGGTCCAAAAACTAGTTTTTCATTTCAACATTTTTTCGAGCTATCCGCACGTGAGTGGTGTCGTTAGAAGCGCCTCGGCGAGGGCTACGTAAATATGTAATAAACTAAGGTAGGTGTAATATAAAAATTAAAGTTATGGTCCAAAAACTAGTTTTTCATTTCAACATTTTTTCGAGCTATCCGCACGTGAGTGGTGTCGTTAGAAGCGCCTCGGCGAGGGCTACGTAAATATGTAATAAACTAAGGTAGGTGTAATATAAAAATTAAAGTTATGGTCCAAAAACTAGTTTTTCATTTCAACATTTTTTCGAGCTATCCGCACGTGAGTGGTGTCGTTAGAAGCGCCTCGGCGAGGGCTACGTAAATATGTAATAAACTAAGGTAGGTGTAATATAAAAATTAAAGTTATGGTCCAAAAACTAGTTTTTCATTTCAACATTTTTTCGAGCTATCCGCACGTGAGTGGTGTCGTTAGAAGCGCCTCGGCGAGGGCTACGTAAATATGTAATAAACTAAGGTAGGTGTAATATAAAAATTAAAGTTATGGTCCAAAAACTAGTTTTTCATTTCAACATTTTTTCGAGCTATCCGCACGTGAGTGGTGTCGTTAGAAGCGCCTCGGCGAGGGCTACGTAAATATGTAATAAACTAAGGTAGGTGTAATATAAAAATTAAAGTTATGGTCCAAAAACTAGTTTTTCATTTCAACATTTTTTCGAGCTATCCGCACGTGAGTGGTGTCGTTAGAAGCGCCTCGGCGAGGGCTACGTAAATATGTAATAAACTAAGGTAGGTGTAATATAAAAATTAAAGTTATGGTCCAAAAACTAGTTTTTCATTTCAACATTTTTTCGAGCTATCCGCACGTGAGTGGTGTCGTTAGAAGCGCCTCGGCGAGGGCTACGTAAATATGTAATAAACTAAGGTAGGTGTAATATAAAAATTAAAGTTATGGTCCAAAAACTAGTTTTTCATTTCAACATTTTTTCGAGCTATCCGCACGTGAGTGGTGTCGTTAGAAGCGCCTCGGCGAGGGCTACGTAAATATGTAATAAACTAAGGTAGGTGTAATATAAAAATTAAAGTTATGGTCCAAAAACTAGTTTTTCATTTCAACATTTTTTCGAGCTATCCGCACGTGAGTGGTGTCGTTAGAAGCGCCTCGGCGAGGGCTACGTAAATATGTAATAAACTAAGGTAGGTGTAATATAAAAATTAAAGTTATGGTCCAAAAACTAGTTTTTCATTTCAACATTTTTTCGAGCTATCCGCACGTGAGTGGTGTCGTTAGAAGCGCCTCGGCGAGGGCTACGTAAATATGTAATAAACTAAGGTAGGTGTAATATAAAAATTAAAGTTATGGTCCAAAAACTAGTTTTTCATTTCAACATTTTTTCGAGCTATCCGCACGTGAGTGGTGTCGTTAGAAGCGCCTCGGCGAGGGCTACGTAAATATGTAATAAACTAAGGTAGGTGTAATATAAAAATTAAAGTTATGGTCCAAAAACTAGTTTTTCATTTCAACATTTTTTCGAGCTATCCGCACGTGAGTGGTGTCGTTAGAAGCGCCTCGGCGAGGGCTACGTAAATATGTAATAAACTAAGGTAGGTGTAATATAAAAATTAAAGTTATGGTCCAAAAACTAGTTTTTCATTTCAACATTTTTTCGAGCTATCCGCACGTGAGTGGTGTCGTTAGAAGCGCCTCGGCGAGGGCTACGTAAATATGTAATAAACTAAGGTAGGTGTAATATAAAAATTAAAGTTATGGTCCAAAAACTAGTTTTTCATTTCAACATTTTTTCGAGCTATCCGCACGTGAGTGGTGTCGTTAGAAGCGCCTCGGCGAGGGCTACGTAAATATGTAATAAACTAAGGTAGGTGTAATATAAAAATTAAAGTTATGGTCCAAAAACTAGTTTTTCATTTCAACATTTTTTCGAGCTATCCGCACGTGAGTGGTGTCGTTAGAAGCGCCTCGGCGAGGGCTACGTAAATATGTAATAAACTAAGGTAGGTGTAATATAAAAATTAAAGTTATGGTCCAAAAACTAGTTTTTCATTTCAACATTTTTTCGAGCTATCCGCACGTGAGTGGTGTCGTTAGAAGCGCCTCGGCGAGGGCTACGTAAATATGTAATAAACTAAGGTAGGTGTAATATAAAAATTAAAGTTATGGTCCAAAAACTAGTTTTTCATTTCAACATTTTTTCGAGCTATCCGCACGTGAGTGGTGTCGTTAGAAGCGCCTCGGCGAGGGCTACGTAAATATGTAATAAACTAAGGTAGGTGTAATATAAAAATTAAAGTTATGGTCCAAAAACTAGTTTTTCATTTCAACATTTTTTCGAGCTATCCGCACGTGAGTGGTGTCGTTAGAAGCGCCTCGGCGAGGGCTACGTAAATATGTAATAAACTAAGGTAGGTGTAATATAAAAATTAAAGTTATGGTCCAAAAACTAGTTTTTCATTTCAACATTTTTTCGAGCTATCCGCACGTGAGTGGTGTCGTTAGAAGCGCCTCGGCGAGGGCTACGTAAATATGTAATAAACTAAGGTAGGTGTAATATAAAAATTAAAGTTATGGTCCAAAAACTAGTTTTTCATTTCAACATTTTTTCGAGCTATCCGCACGTGAGTGGTGTCGTTAGAAGCGCCTCGGCGAGGGCTACGTAAATATGTAATAAACTAAGGTAGGTGTAATATAAAAATTAAAGTTATGGTCCAAAAACTAGTTTTTCATTTCAACATTTTTTCGAGCTATCCGCACGTGAGTGGTGTCGTTAGAAGCGCCTCGGCGAGGGCTACGTAAATATGTAATAAACTAAGGTAGGTGTAATATAAAAATTAAAGTTATGGTCCAAAAACTAGTTTTTCATTTCAACATTTTTTCGAGCTATCCGCACGTGAGTGGTGTCGTTAGAAGCGCCTCGGCGAGGGCTACGTAAATATGTAATAAACTAAGGTAGGTGTAATATAAAAATTAAAGTTATGGTCCAAAAACTAGTTTTTCATTTCAACATTTTTTCGAGCTATCCGCACGTGAGTGGTGTCGTTAGAAGCGCCTCGGCGAGGGCTACGTAAATATGTAATAAACTAAGGTAGGTGTAATATAAAAATTAAAGTTATGGTCCAAAAACTAGTTTTTCATTTCAACATTTTTTCGAGCTATCCGCACGTGAGTGGTGTCGTTAGAAGCGCCTCGGCGAGGGCTACGTAAATATGTAATAAACTAAGGTAGGTGTAATATAAAAATTAAAGTTATGGTCCAAAAACTAGTTTTTCATTTCAACATTTTTTCGAGCTATCCGCACGTGAGTGGTGTCGTTAGAAGCGCCTCGGCGAGGGCTACGTAAATATGTAATAAACTAAGGTAGGTGTAATATAAAAATTAAAGTTATGGTCCAAAAACTAGTTTTTCATTTCAACATTTTTTCGAGCTATCCGCACGTGAGTGGTGTCGTTAGAAGCGCCTCGGCGAGGGCTACGTAAATATGTAATAAACTAAGGTAGGTGTAATATAAAAATTAAAGTTATGGTCCAAAAACTAGTTTTTCATTTCAACATTTTTTCGAGCTATCCGCACGTGAGTGGTGTCGTTAGAAGCGCCTCGGCGAGGGCTACGTAAATATGTAATAAACTAAGGTAGGTGTAATATAAAAATTAAAGTTATGGTCCAAAAACTAGTTTTTCATTTCAACATTTTTTCGAGCTATCCGCACGTGAGTGGTGTCGTTAGAAGCGCCTCGGCGAGGGCTACGTAAATATGTAATAAACTAAGGTAGGTGTAATATAAAAATTAAAGTTATGGTCCAAAAACTAGTTTTTCATTTCAACATTTTTTCGAGCTATCCGCACGTGAGTGGTGTCGTTAGAAGCGCCTCGGCGAGGGCTACGTAAATATGTAATAAACTAAGGTAGGTGTAATATAAAAATTAAAGTTATGGTCCAAAAACTAGTTTTTCATTTCAACATTTTTTCGAGCTATCCGCACGTGAGTGGTGTCGTTAGAAGCGCCTCGGCGAGGGCTACGTAAATATGTAATAAACTAAGGTAGGTGTAATATAAAAATTAAAGTTATGGTCCAAAAACTAGTTTTTCATTTCAACATTTTTTCGAGCTATCCGCACGTGAGTGGTGTCGTTAGAAGCGCCTCGGCGAGGGCTACGTAAATATGTAATAAACTAAGGTAGGTGTAATATAAAAATTAAAGTTATGGTCCAAAAACTAGTTTTTCATTTCAACATTTTTTCGAGCTATCCGCACGTGAGTGGTGTCGTTAGAAGCGCCTCGGCGAGGGCTACGTAAATATGTAATAAACTAAGGTAGGTGTAATATAAAAATTAAAGTTATGGTCCAAAAACTAGTTTTTCATTTCAACATTTTTTCGAGCTATCCGCACGTGAGTGGTGTCGTTAGAAGCGCCTCGGCGAGGGCTACGTAAATATGTAATAAACTAAGGTAGGTGTAATATAAAAATTAAAGTTATGGTCCAAAAACTAGTTTTTCATTTCAACATTTTTTCGAGCTATCCGCACGTGAGTGGTGTCGTTAGAAGCGCCTCGGCGAGGGCTACGTAAATATGTAATAAACTAAGGTAGGTGTAATATAAAAATTAAAGTTATGGTCCAAAAACTAGTTTTTCATTTCAACATTTTTTCGAGCTATCCGCACGTGAGTGGTGTCGTTAGAAGCGCCTCGGCGAGGGCTACGTAAATATGTAATAAACTAAGGTAGGTGTAATATAAAAATTAAAGTTATGGTCCAAAAACTAGTTTTTCATTTCAACATTTTTTCGAGCTATCCGCACGTGAGTGGTGTCGTTAGAAGCGCCTCGGCGAGGGCTACGTAAATATGTAATAAACTAAGGTAGGTGTAATATAAAAATTAAAGTTATGGTCCAAAAACTAGTTTTTCATTTCAACATTTTTTCGAGCTATCCGCACGTGAGTGGTGTCGTTAGAAGCGCCTCGGCGAGGGCTACGTAAATATGTAATAAACTAAGGTAGGTGTAATATAAAAATTAAAGTTATGGTCCAAAAACTAGTTTTTCATTTCAACATTTTTTCGAGCTATCCGCACGTGAGTGGTGTCGTTAGAAGCGCCTCGGCGAGGGCTACGTAAATATGTAATAAACTAAGGTAGGTGTAATATAAAAATTAAAGTTATGGTCCAAAAACTAGTTTTTCATTTCAACATTTTTTCGAGCTATCCGCACGTGAGTGGTGTCGTTAGAAGCGCCTCGGCGAGGGCTACGTAAATATGTAATAAACTAAGGTAGGTGTAATATAAAAATTAAAGTTATGGTCCAAAAACTAGTTTTTCATTTCAACATTTTTTCGAGCTATCCGCACGTGAGTGGTGTCGTTAGAAGCGCCTCGGCGAGGGCTACGTAAATATGTAATAAACTAAGGTAGGTGTAATATAAAAATTAAAGTTATGGTCCAAAAACTAGTTTTTCATTTCAACATTTTTTCGAGCTATCCGCACGTGAGTGGTGTCGTTAGAAGCGCCTCGGCGAGGGCTACGTAAATATGTAATAAACTAAGGTAGGTGTAATATAAAAATTAAAGTTATGGTCCAAAAACTAGTTTTTCATTTCAACATTTTTTCGAGCTATCCGCACGTGAGTGGTGTCGTTAGAAGCGCCTCGGCGAGGGCTACGTAAATATGTAATAAACTAAGGTAGGTGTAATATAAAAATTAAAGTTATGGTCCAAAAACTAGTTTTTCATTTCAACATTTTTTCGAGCTATCCGCACGTGAGTGGTGTCGTTAGAAGCGCCTCGGCGAGGGCTACGTAAATATGTAATAAACTAAGGTAGGTGTAATATAAAAATTAAAGTTATGGTCCAAAAACTAGTTTTTCATTTCAACATTTTTTCGAGCTATCCGCACGTGAGTGGTGTCGTTAGAAGCGCCTCGGCGAGGGCTACGTAAATATGTAATAAACTAAGGTAGGTGTAATATAAAAATTAAAGTTATGGTCCAAAAACTAGTTTTTCATTTCAACATTTTTTCGAGCTATCCGCACGTGAGTGGTGTCGTTAGAAGCGCCTCGGCGAGGGCTACGTAAATATGTAATAAACTAAGGTAGGTGTAATATAAAAATTAAAGTTATGGTCCAAAAACTAGTTTTTCATTTCAACATTTTTTCGAGCTATCCGCACGTGAGTGGTGTCGTTAGAAGCGCCTCGGCGAGGGCTACGTAAATATGTAATAAACTAAGGTAGGTGTAATATAAAAATTAAAGTTATGGTCCAAAAACTAGTTTTTCATTTCAACATTTTTTCGAGCTATCCGCACGTGAGTGGTGTCGTTAGAAGCGCCTCGGCGAGGGCTACGTAAATATGTAATAAACTAAGGTAGGTGTAATATAAAAATTAAAGTTATGGTCCAAAAACTAGTTTTTCATTTCAACATTTTTTCGAGCTATCCGCACGTGAGTGGTGTCGTTAGAAGCGCCTCGGCGAGGGCTACGTAAATATGTAATAAACTAAGGTAGGTGTAATATAAAAATTAAAGTTATGGTCCAAAAACTAGTTTTTCATTTCAACATTTTTTCGAGCTATCCGCACGTGAGTGGTGTCGTTAGAAGCGCCTCGGCGAGGGCTACGTAAATATGTAATAAACTAAGGTAGGTGTAATATAAAAATTAAAGTTATGGTCCAAAAACTAGTTTTTCATTTCAACATTTTTTCGAGCTATCCGCACGTGAGTGGTGTCGTTAGAAGCGCCTCGGCGAGGGCTACGTAAATATGTAATAAACTAAGGTAGGTGTAATATAAAAATTAAAGTTATGGTCCAAAAACTAGTTTTTCATTTCAACATTTTTTCGAGCTATCCGCACGTGAGTGGTGTCGTTAGAAGCGCCTCGGCGAGGGCTACGTAAATATGTAATAAACTAAGGTAGGTGTAATATAAAAATTAAAGTTATGGTCCAAAAACTAGTTTTTCATTTCAACATTTTTTCGAGCTATCCGCACGTGAGTGGTGTCGTTAGAAGCGCCTCGGCGAGGGCTACGTAAATATGTAATAAACTAAGGTAGGTGTAATATAAAAATTAAAGTTATGGTCCAAAAACTAGTTTTTCATTTCAACATTTTTTCGAGCTATCCGCACGTGAGTGGTGTCGTTAGAAGCGCCTCGGCGAGGGCTACGTAAATATGTAATAAACTAAGGTAGGTGTAATATAAAAATTAAAGTTATGGTCCAAAAACTAGTTTTTCATTTCAACATTTTTTCGAGCTATCCGCACGTGAGTGGTGTCGTTAGAAGCGCCTCGGCGAGGGCTACGTAAATATGTAATAAACTAAGGTAGGTGTAATATAAAAATTAAAGTTATGGTCCAAAAACTAGTTTTTCATTTCAACATTTTTTCGAGCTATCCGCACGTGAGTGGTGTCGTTAGAAGCGCCTCGGCGAGGGCTACGTAAATATGTAATAAACTAAGGTAGGTGTAATATAAAAATTAAAGTTATGGTCCAAAAACTAGTTTTTCATTTCAACATTTTTTCGAGCTATCCGCACGTGAGTGGTGTCGTTAGAAGCGCCTCGGCGAGGGCTACGTAAATATGTAATAAACTAAGGTAGGTGTAATATAAAAATTAAAGTTATGGTCCAAAAACTAGTTTTTCATTTCAACATTTTTTCGAGCTATCCGCACGTGAGTGGTGTCGTTAGAAGCGCCTCGGCGAGGGCTACGTAAATATGTAATAAACTAAGGTAGGTGTAATATAAAAATTAAAGTTATGGTCCAAAAACTAGTTTTTCATTTCAACATTTTTTCGAGCTATCCGCACGTGAGTGGTGTCGTTAGAAGCGCCTCGGCGAGGGCTACGTAAATATGTAATAAACTAAGGTAGGTGTAATATAAAAATTAAAGTTATGGTCCAAAAACTAGTTTTTCATTTCAACATTTTTTCGAGCTATCCGCACGTGAGTGGTGTCGTTAGAAGCGCCTCGGCGAGGGCTACGTAAATATGTAATAAACTAAGGTAGGTGTAATATAAAAATTAAAGTTATGGTCCAAAAACTAGTTTTTCATTTCAACATTTTTTCGAGCTATCCGCACGTGAGTGGTGTCGTTAGAAGCGCCTCGGCGAGGGCTACGTAAATATGTAATAAACTAAGGTAGGTGTAATATAAAAATTAAAGTTATGGTCCAAAAACTAGTTTTTCATTTCAACATTTTTTCGAGCTATCCGCACGTGAGTGGTGTCGTTAGAAGCGCCTCGGCGAGGGCTACGTAAATATGTAATAAACTAAGGTAGGTGTAATATAAAAATTAAAGTTATGGTCCAAAAACTAGTTTTTCATTTCAACATTTTTTCGAGCTATCCGCACGTGAGTGGTGTCGTTAGAAGCGCCTCGGCGAGGGCTACGTAAATATGTAATAAACTAAGGTAGGTGTAATATAAAAATTAAAGTTATGGTCCAAAAACTAGTTTTTCATTTCAACATTTTTTCGAGCTATCCGCACGTGAGTGGTGTCGTTAGAAGCGCCTCGGCGAGGGCTACGTAAATATGTAATAAACTAAGGTAGGTGTAATATAAAAATTAAAGTTATGGTCCAAAAACTAGTTTTTCATTTCAACATTTTTTCGAGCTATCCGCACGTGAGTGGTGTCGTTAGAAGCGCCTCGGCGAGGGCTACGTAAATATGTAATAAACTAAGGTAGGTGTAATATAAAAATTAAAGTTATGGTCCAAAAACTAGTTTTTCATTTCAACATTTTTTCGAGCTATCCGCACGTGAGTGGTGTCGTTAGAAGCGCCTCGGCGAGGGCTACGTAAATATGTAATAAACTAAGGTAGGTGTAATATAAAAATTAAAGTTATGGTCCAAAAACTAGTTTTTCATTTCAACATTTTTTCGAGCTATCCGCACGTGAGTGGTGTCGTTAGAAGCGCCTCGGCGAGGGCTACGTAAATATGTAATAAACTAAGGTAGGTGTAATATAAAAATTAAAGTTATGGTCCAAAAACTAGTTTTTCATTTCAACATTTTTTCGAGCTATCCGCACGTGAGTGGTGTCGTTAGAAGCGCCTCGGCGAGGGCTACGTAAATATGTAATAAACTAAGGTAGGTGTAATATAAAAATTAAAGTTATGGTCCAAAAACTAGTTTTTCATTTCAACATTTTTTCGAGCTATCCGCACGTGAGTGGTGTCGTTAGAAGCGCCTCGGCGAGGGCTACGTAAATATGTAATAAACTAAGGTAGGTGTAATATAAAAATTAAAGTTATGGTCCAAAAACTAGTTTTTCATTTCAACATTTTTTCGAGCTATCCGCACGTGAGTGGTGTCGTTAGAAGCGCCTCGGCGAGGGCTACGTAAATATGTAATAAACTAAGGTAGGTGTAATATAAAAATTAAAGTTATGGTCCAAAAACTAGTTTTTCATTTCAACATTTTTTCGAGCTATCCGCACGTGAGTGGTGTCGTTAGAAGCGCCTCGGCGAGGGCTACGTAAATATGTAATAAACTAAGGTAGGTGTAATATAAAAATTAAAGTTATGGTCCAAAAACTAGTTTTTCATTTCAACATTTTTTCGAGCTATCCGCACGTGAGTGGTGTCGTTAGAAGCGCCTCGGCGAGGGCTACGTAAATATGTAATAAACTAAGGTAGGTGTAATATAAAAATTAAAGTTATGGTCCAAAAACTAGTTTTTCATTTCAACATTTTTTCGAGCTATCCGCACGTGAGTGGTGTCGTTAGAAGCGCCTCGGCGAGGGCTACGTAAATATGTAATAAACTAAGGTAGGTGTAATATAAAAATTAAAGTTATGGTCCAAAAACTAGTTTTTCATTTCAACATTTTTTCGAGCTATCCGCACGTGAGTGGTGTCGTTAGAAGCGCCTCGGCGAGGGCTACGTAAATATGTAATAAACTAAGGTAGGTGTAATATAAAAATTAAAGTTATGGTCCAAAAACTAGTTTTTCATTTCAACATTTTTTCGAGCTATCCGCACGTGAGTGGTGTCGTTAGAAGCGCCTCGGCGAGGGCTACGTAAATATGTAATAAACTAAGGTAGGTGTAATATAAAAATTAAAGTTATGGTCCAAAAACTAGTTTTTCATTTCAACATTTTTTCGAGCTATCCGCACGTGAGTGGTGTCGTTAGAAGCGCCTCGGCGAGGGCTACGTAAATATGTAATAAACTAAGGTAGGTGTAATATAAAAATTAAAGTTATGGTCCAAAAACTAGTTTTTCATTTCAACATTTTTTCGAGCTATCCGCACGTGAGTGGTGTCGTTAGAAGCGCCTCGGCGAGGGCTACGTAAATATGTAATAAACTAAGGTAGGTGTAATATAAAAATTAAAGTTATGGTCCAAAAACTAGTTTTTCATTTCAACATTTTTTCGAGCTATCCGCACGTGAGTGGTGTCGTTAGAAGCGCCTCGGCGAGGGCTACGTAAATATGTAATAAACTAAGGTAGGTGTAATATAAAAATTAAAGTTATGGTCCAAAAACTAGTTTTTCATTTCAACATTTTTTCGAGCTATCCGCACGTGAGTGGTGTCGTTAGAAGCGCCTCGGCGAGGGCTACGTAAATATGTAATAAACTAAGGTAGGTGTAATATAAAAATTAAAGTTATGGTCCAAAAACTAGTTTTTCATTTCAACATTTTTTCGAGCTATCCGCACGTGAGTGGTGTCGTTAGAAGCGCCTCGGCGAGGGCTACGTAAATATGTAATAAACTAAGGTAGGTGTAATATAAAAATTAAAGTTATGGTCCAAAAACTAGTTTTTCATTTCAACATTTTTTCGAGCTATCCGCACGTGAGTGGTGTCGTTAGAAGCGCCTCGGCGAGGGCTACGTAAATATGTAATAAACTAAGGTAGGTGTAATATAAAAATTAAAGTTATGGTCCAAAAACTAGTTTTTCATTTCAACATTTTTTCGAGCTATCCGCACGTGAGTGGTGTCGTTAGAAGCGCCTCGGCGAGGGCTACGTAAATATGTAATAAACTAAGGTAGGTGTAATATAAAAATTAAAGTTATGGTCCAAAAACTAGTTTTTCATTTCAACATTTTTTCGAGCTATCCGCACGTGAGTGGTGTCGTTAGAAGCGCCTCGGCGAGGGCTACGTAAATATGTAATAAACTAAGGTAGGTGTAATATAAAAATTAAAGTTATGGTCCAAAAACTAGTTTTTCATTTCAACATTTTTTCGAGCTATCCGCACGTGAGTGGTGTCGTTAGAAGCGCCTCGGCGAGGGCTACGTAAATATGTAATAAACTAAGGTAGGTGTAATATAAAAATTAAAGTTATGGTCCAAAAACTAGTTTTTCATTTCAACATTTTTTCGAGCTATCCGCACGTGAGTGGTGTCGTTAGAAGCGCCTCGGCGAGGGCTACGTAAATATGTAATAAACTAAGGTAGGTGTAATATAAAAATTAAAGTTATGGTCCAAAAACTAGTTTTTCATTTCAACATTTTTTCGAGCTATCCGCACGTGAGTGGTGTCGTTAGAAGCGCCTCGGCGAGGGCTACGTAAATATGTAATAAACTAAGGTAGGTGTAATATAAAAATTAAAGTTATGGTCCAAAAACTAGTTTTTCATTTCAACATTTTTTCGAGCTATCCGCACGTGAGTGGTGTCGTTAGAAGCGCCTCGGCGAGGGCTACGTAAATATGTAATAAACTAAGGTAGGTGTAATATAAAAATTAAAGTTATGGTCCAAAAACTAGTTTTTCATTTCAACATTTTTTCGAGCTATCCGCACGTGAGTGGTGTCGTTAGAAGCGCCTCGGCGAGGGCTACGTAAATATGTAATAAACTAAGGTAGGTGTAATATAAAAATTAAAGTTATGGTCCAAAAACTAGTTTTTCATTTCAACATTTTTTCGAGCTATCCGCACGTGAGTGGTGTCGTTAGAAGCGCCTCGGCGAGGGCTACGTAAATATGTAATAAACTAAGGTAGGTGTAATATAAAAATTAAAGTTATGGTCCAAAAACTAGTTTTTCATTTCAACATTTTTTCGAGCTATCCGCACGTGAGTGGTGTCGTTAGAAGCGCCTCGGCGAGGGCTACGTAAATATGTAATAAACTAAGGTAGGTGTAATATAAAAATTAAAGTTATGGTCCAAAAACTAGTTTTTCATTTCAACATTTTTTCGAGCTATCCGCACGTGAGTGGTGTCGTTAGAAGCGCCTCGGCGAGGGCTACGTAAATATGTAATAAACTAAGGTAGGTGTAATATAAAAATTAAAGTTATGGTCCAAAAACTAGTTTTTCATTTCAACATTTTTTCGAGCTATCCGCACGTGAGTGGTGTCGTTAGAAGCGCCTCGGCGAGGGCTACGTAAATATGTAATAAACTAAGGTAGGTGTAATATAAAAATTAAAGTTATGGTCCAAAAACTAGTTTTTCATTTCAACATTTTTTCGAGCTATCCGCACGTGAGTGGTGTCGTTAGAAGCGCCTCGGCGAGGGCTACGTAAATATGTAATAAACTAAGGTAGGTGTAATATAAAAATTAAAGTTATGGTCCAAAAACTAGTTTTTCATTTCAACATTTTTTCGAGCTATCCGCACGTGAGTGGTGTCGTTAGAAGCGCCTCGGCGAGGGCTACGTAAATATGTAATAAACTAAGGTAGGTGTAATATAAAAATTAAAGTTATGGTCCAAAAACTAGTTTTTCATTTCAACATTTTTTCGAGCTATCCGCACGTGAGTGGTGTCGTTAGAAGCGCCTCGGCGAGGGCTACGTAAATATGTAATAAACTAAGGTAGGTGTAATATAAAAATTAAAGTTATGGTCCAAAAACTAGTTTTTCATTTCAACATTTTTTCGAGCTATCCGCACGTGAGTGGTGTCGTTAGAAGCGCCTCGGCGAGGGCTACGTAAATATGTAATAAACTAAGGTAGGTGTAATATAAAAATTAAAGTTATGGTCCAAAAACTAGTTTTTCATTTCAACATTTTTTCGAGCTATCCGCACGTGAGTGGTGTCGTTAGAAGCGCCTCGGCGAGGGCTACGTAAATATGTAATAAACTAAGGTAGGTGTAATATAAAAATTAAAGTTATGGTCCAAAAACTAGTTTTTCATTTCAACATTTTTTCGAGCTATCCGCACGTGAGTGGTGTCGTTAGAAGCGCCTCGGCGAGGGCTACGTAAATATGTAATAAACTAAGGTAGGTGTAATATAAAAATTAAAGTTATGGTCCAAAAACTAGTTTTTCATTTCAACATTTTTTCGAGCTATCCGCACGTGAGTGGTGTCGTTAGAAGCGCCTCGGCGAGGGCTACGTAAATATGTAATAAACTAAGGTAGGTGTAATATAAAAATTAAAGTTATGGTCCAAAAACTAGTTTTTCATTTCAACATTTTTTCGAGCTATCCGCACGTGAGTGGTGTCGTTAGAAGCGCCTCGGCGAGGGCTACGTAAATATGTAATAAACTAAGGTAGGTGTAATATAAAAATTAAAGTTATGGTCCAAAAACTAGTTTTTCATTTCAACATTTTTTCGAGCTATCCGCACGTGAGTGGTGTCGTTAGAAGCGCCTCGGCGAGGGCTACGTAAATATGTAATAAACTAAGGTAGGTGTAATATAAAAATTAAAGTTATGGTCCAAAAACTAGTTTTTCATTTCAACATTTTTTCGAGCTATCCGCACGTGAGTGGTGTCGTTAGAAGCGCCTCGGCGAGGGCTACGTAAATATGTAATAAACTAAGGTAGGTGTAATATAAAAATTAAAGTTATGGTCCAAAAACTAGTTTTTCATTTCAACATTTTTTCGAGCTATCCGCACGTGAGTGGTGTCGTTAGAAGCGCCTCGGCGAGGGCTACGTAAATATGTAATAAACTAAGGTAGGTGTAATATAAAAATTAAAGTTATGGTCCAAAAACTAGTTTTTCATTTCAACATTTTTTCGAGCTATCCGCACGTGAGTGGTGTCGTTAGAAGCGCCTCGGCGAGGGCTACGTAAATATGTAATAAACTAAGGTAGGTGTAATATAAAAATTAAAGTTATGGTCCAAAAACTAGTTTTTCATTTCAACATTTTTTCGAGCTATCCGCACGTGAGTGGTGTCGTTAGAAGCGCCTCGGCGAGGGCTACGTAAATATGTAATAAACTAAGGTAGGTGTAATATAAAAATTAAAGTTATGGTCCAAAAACTAGTTTTTCATTTCAACATTTTTTCGAGCTATCCGCACGTGAGTGGTGTCGTTAGAAGCGCCTCGGCGAGGGCTACGTAAATATGTAATAAACTAAGGTAGGTGTAATATAAAAATTAAAGTTATGGTCCAAAAACTAGTTTTTCATTTCAACATTTTTTCGAGCTATCCGCACGTGAGTGGTGTCGTTAGAAGCGCCTCGGCGAGGGCTACGTAAATATGTAATAAACTAAGGTAGGTGTAATATAAAAATTAAAGTTATGGTCCAAAAACTAGTTTTTCATTTCAACATTTTTTCGAGCTATCCGCACGTGAGTGGTGTCGTTAGAAGCGCCTCGGCGAGGGCTACGTAAATATGTAATAAACTAAGGTAGGTGTAATATAAAAATTAAAGTTATGGTCCAAAAACTAGTTTTTCATTTCAACATTTTTTCGAGCTATCCGCACGTGAGTGGTGTCGTTAGAAGCGCCTCGGCGAGGGCTACGTAAATATGTAATAAACTAAGGTAGGTGTAATATAAAAATTAAAGTTATGGTCCAAAAACTAGTTTTTCATTTCAACATTTTTTCGAGCTATCCGCACGTGAGTGGTGTCGTTAGAAGCGCCTCGGCGAGGGCTACGTAAATATGTAATAAACTAAGGTAGGTGTAATATAAAAATTAAAGTTATGGTCCAAAAACTAGTTTTTCATTTCAACATTTTTTCGAGCTATCCGCACGTGAGTGGTGTCGTTAGAAGCGCCTCGGCGAGGGCTACGTAAATATGTAATAAACTAAGGTAGGTGTAATATAAAAATTAAAGTTATGGTCCAAAAACTAGTTTTTCATTTCAACATTTTTTCGAGCTATCCGCACGTGAGTGGTGTCGTTAGAAGCGCCTCGGCGAGGGCTACGTAAATATGTAATAAACTAAGGTAGGTGTAATATAAAAATTAAAGTTATGGTCCAAAAACTAGTTTTTCATTTCAACATTTTTTCGAGCTATCCGCACGTGAGTGGTGTCGTTAGAAGCGCCTCGGCGAGGGCTACGTAAATATGTAATAAACTAAGGTAGGTGTAATATAAAAATTAAAGTTATGGTCCAAAAACTAGTTTTTCATTTCAACATTTTTTCGAGCTATCCGCACGTGAGTGGTGTCGTTAGAAGCGCCTCGGCGAGGGCTACGTAAATATGTAATAAACTAAGGTAGGTGTAATATAAAAATTAAAGTTATGGTCCAAAAACTAGTTTTTCATTTCAACATTTTTTCGAGCTATCCGCACGTGAGTGGTGTCGTTAGAAGCGCCTCGGCGAGGGCTACGTAAATATGTAATAAACTAAGGTAGGTGTAATATAAAAATTAAAGTTATGGTCCAAAAACTAGTTTTTCATTTCAACATTTTTTCGAGCTATCCGCACGTGAGTGGTGTCGTTAGAAGCGCCTCGGCGAGGGCTACGTAAATATGTAATAAACTAAGGTAGGTGTAATATAAAAATTAAAGTTATGGTCCAAAAACTAGTTTTTCATTTCAACATTTTTTCGAGCTATCCGCACGTGAGTGGTGTCGTTAGAAGCGCCTCGGCGAGGGCTACGTAAATATGTAATAAACTAAGGTAGGTGTAATATAAAAATTAAAGTTATGGTCCAAAAACTAGTTTTTCATTTCAACATTTTTTCGAGCTATCCGCACGTGAGTGGTGTCGTTAGAAGCGCCTCGGCGAGGGCTACGTAAATATGTAATAAACTAAGGTAGGTGTAATATAAAAATTAAAGTTATGGTCCAAAAACTAGTTTTTCATTTCAACATTTTTTCGAGCTATCCGCACGTGAGTGGTGTCGTTAGAAGCGCCTCGGCGAGGGCTACGTAAATATGTAATAAACTAAGGTAGGTGTAATATAAAAATTAAAGTTATGGTCCAAAAACTAGTTTTTCATTTCAACATTTTTTCGAGCTATCCGCACGTGAGTGGTGTCGTTAGAAGCGCCTCGGCGAGGGCTACGTAAATATGTAATAAACTAAGGTAGGTGTAATATAAAAATTAAAGTTATGGTCCAAAAACTAGTTTTTCATTTCAACATTTTTTCGAGCTATCCGCACGTGAGTGGTGTCGTTAGAAGCGCCTCGGCGAGGGCTACGTAAATATGTAATAAACTAAGGTAGGTGTAATATAAAAATTAAAGTTATGGTCCAAAAACTAGTTTTTCATTTCAACATTTTTTCGAGCTATCCGCACGTGAGTGGTGTCGTTAGAAGCGCCTCGGCGAGGGCTACGTAAATATGTAATAAACTAAGGTAGGTGTAATATAAAAATTAAAGTTATGGTCCAAAAACTAGTTTTTCATTTCAACATTTTTTCGAGCTATCCGCACGTGAGTGGTGTCGTTAGAAGCGCCTCGGCGAGGGCTACGTAAATATGTAATAAACTAAGGTAGGTGTAATATAAAAATTAAAGTTATGGTCCAAAAACTAGTTTTTCATTTCAACATTTTTTCGAGCTATCCGCACGTGAGTGGTGTCGTTAGAAGCGCCTCGGCGAGGGCTACGTAAATATGTAATAAACTAAGGTAGGTGTAATATAAAAATTAAAGTTATGGTCCAAAAACTAGTTTTTCATTTCAACATTTTTTCGAGCTATCCGCACGTGAGTGGTGTCGTTAGAAGCGCCTCGGCGAGGGCTACGTAAATATGTAATAAACTAAGGTAGGTGTAATATAAAAATTAAAGTTATGGTCCAAAAACTAGTTTTTCATTTCAACATTTTTTCGAGCTATCCGCACGTGAGTGGTGTCGTTAGAAGCGCCTCGGCGAGGGCTACGTAAATATGTAATAAACTAAGGTAGGTGTAATATAAAAATTAAAGTTATGGTCCAAAAACTAGTTTTTCATTTCAACATTTTTTCGAGCTATCCGCACGTGAGTGGTGTCGTTAGAAGCGCCTCGGCGAGGGCTACGTAAATATGTAATAAACTAAGGTAGGTGTAATATAAAAATTAAAGTTATGGTCCAAAAACTAGTTTTTCATTTCAACATTTTTTCGAGCTATCCGCACGTGAGTGGTGTCGTTAGAAGCGCCTCGGCGAGGGCTACGTAAATATGTAATAAACTAAGGTAGGTGTAATATAAAAATTAAAGTTATGGTCCAAAAACTAGTTTTTCATTTCAACATTTTTTCGAGCTATCCGCACGTGAGTGGTGTCGTTAGAAGCGCCTCGGCGAGGGCTACGTAAATATGTAATAAACTAAGGTAGGTGTAATATAAAAATTAAAGTTATGGTCCAAAAACTAGTTTTTCATTTCAACATTTTTTCGAGCTATCCGCACGTGAGTGGTGTCGTTAGAAGCGCCTCGGCGAGGGCTACGTAAATATGTAATAAACTAAGGTAGGTGTAATATAAAAATTAAAGTTATGGTCCAAAAACTAGTTTTTCATTTCAACATTTTTTCGAGCTATCCGCACGTGAGTGGTGTCGTTAGAAGCGCCTCGGCGAGGGCTACGTAAATATGTAATAAACTAAGGTAGGTGTAATATAAAAATTAAAGTTATGGTCCAAAAACTAGTTTTTCATTTCAACATTTTTTCGAGCTATCCGCACGTGAGTGGTGTCGTTAGAAGCGCCTCGGCGAGGGCTACGTAAATATGTAATAAACTAAGGTAGGTGTAATATAAAAATTAAAGTTATGGTCCAAAAACTAGTTTTTCATTTCAACATTTTTTCGAGCTATCCGCACGTGAGTGGTGTCGTTAGAAGCGCCTCGGCGAGGGCTACGTAAATATGTAATAAACTAAGGTAGGTGTAATATAAAAATTAAAGTTATGGTCCAAAAACTAGTTTTTCATTTCAACATTTTTTCGAGCTATCCGCACGTGAGTGGTGTCGTTAGAAGCGCCTCGGCGAGGGCTACGTAAATATGTAATAAACTAAGGTAGGTGTAATATAAAAATTAAAGTTATGGTCCAAAAACTAGTTTTTCATTTCAACATTTTTTCGAGCTATCCGCACGTGAGTGGTGTCGTTAGAAGCGCCTCGGCGAGGGCTACGTAAATATGTAATAAACTAAGGTAGGTGTAATATAAAAATTAAAGTTATGGTCCAAAAACTAGTTTTTCATTTCAACATTTTTTCGAGCTATCCGCACGTGAGTGGTGTCGTTAGAAGCGCCTCGGCGAGGGCTACGTAAATATGTAATAAACTAAGGTAGGTGTAATATAAAAATTAAAGTTATGGTCCAAAAACTAGTTTTTCATTTCAACATTTTTTCGAGCTATCCGCACGTGAGTGGTGTCGTTAGAAGCGCCTCGGCGAGGGCTACGTAAATATGTAATAAACTAAGGTAGGTGTAATATAAAAATTAAAGTTATGGTCCAAAAACTAGTTTTTCATTTCAACATTTTTTCGAGCTATCCGCACGTGAGTGGTGTCGTTAGAAGCGCCTCGGCGAGGGCTACGTAAATATGTAATAAACTAAGGTAGGTGTAATATAAAAATTAAAGTTATGGTCCAAAAACTAGTTTTTCATTTCAACATTTTTTCGAGCTATCCGCACGTGAGTGGTGTCGTTAGAAGCGCCTCGGCGAGGGCTACGTAAATATGTAATAAACTAAGGTAGGTGTAATATAAAAATTAAAGTTATGGTCCAAAAACTAGTTTTTCATTTCAACATTTTTTCGAGCTATCCGCACGTGAGTGGTGTCGTTAGAAGCGCCTCGGCGAGGGCTACGTAAATATGTAATAAACTAAGGTAGGTGTAATATAAAAATTAAAGTTATGGTCCAAAAACTAGTTTTTCATTTCAACATTTTTTCGAGCTATCCGCACGTGAGTGGTGTCGTTAGAAGCGCCTCGGCGAGGGCTACGTAAATATGTAATAAACTAAGGTAGGTGTAATATAAAAATTAAAGTTATGGTCCAAAAACTAGTTTTTCATTTCAACATTTTTTCGAGCTATCCGCACGTGAGTGGTGTCGTTAGAAGCGCCTCGGCGAGGGCTACGTAAATATGTAATAAACTAAGGTAGGTGTAATATAAAAATTAAAGTTATGGTCCAAAAACTAGTTTTTCATTTCAACATTTTTTCGAGCTATCCGCACGTGAGTGGTGTCGTTAGAAGCGCCTCGGCGAGGGCTACGTAAATATGTAATAAACTAAGGTAGGTGTAATATAAAAATTAAAGTTATGGTCCAAAAACTAGTTTTTCATTTCAACATTTTTTCGAGCTATCCGCACGTGAGTGGTGTCGTTAGAAGCGCCTCGGCGAGGGCTACGTAAATATGTAATAAACTAAGGTAGGTGTAATATAAAAATTAAAGTTATGGTCCAAAAACTAGTTTTTCATTTCAACATTTTTTCGAGCTATCCGCACGTGAGTGGTGTCGTTAGAAGCGCCTCGGCGAGGGCTACGTAAATATGTAATAAACTAAGGTAGGTGTAATATAAAAATTAAAGTTATGGTCCAAAAACTAGTTTTTCATTTCAACATTTTTTCGAGCTATCCGCACGTGAGTGGTGTCGTTAGAAGCGCCTCGGCGAGGGCTACGTAAATATGTAATAAACTAAGGTAGGTGTAATATAAAAATTAAAGTTATGGTCCAAAAACTAGTTTTTCATTTCAACATTTTTTCGAGCTATCCGCACGTGAGTGGTGTCGTTAGAAGCGCCTCGGCGAGGGCTACGTAAATATGTAATAAACTAAGGTAGGTGTAATATAAAAATTAAAGTTATGGTCCAAAAACTAGTTTTTCATTTCAACATTTTTTCGAGCTATCCGCACGTGAGTGGTGTCGTTAGAAGCGCCTCGGCGAGGGCTACGTAAATATGTAATAAACTAAGGTAGGTGTAATATAAAAATTAAAGTTATGGTCCAAAAACTAGTTTTTCATTTCAACATTTTTTCGAGCTATCCGCACGTGAGTGGTGTCGTTAGAAGCGCCTCGGCGAGGGCTACGTAAATATGTAATAAACTAAGGTAGGTGTAATATAAAAATTAAAGTTATGGTCCAAAAACTAGTTTTTCATTTCAACATTTTTTCGAGCTATCCGCACGTGAGTGGTGTCGTTAGAAGCGCCTCGGCGAGGGCTACGTAAATATGTAATAAACTAAGGTAGGTGTAATATAAAAATTAAAGTTATGGTCCAAAAACTAGTTTTTCATTTCAACATTTTTTCGAGCTATCCGCACGTGAGTGGTGTCGTTAGAAGCGCCTCGGCGAGGGCTACGTAAATATGTAATAAACTAAGGTAGGTGTAATATAAAAATTAAAGTTATGGTCCAAAAACTAGTTTTTCATTTCAACATTTTTTCGAGCTATCCGCACGTGAGTGGTGTCGTTAGAAGCGCCTCGGCGAGGGCTACGTAAATATGTAATAAACTAAGGTAGGTGTAATATAAAAATTAAAGTTATGGTCCAAAAACTAGTTTTTCATTTCAACATTTTTTCGAGCTATCCGCACGTGAGTGGTGTCGTTAGAAGCGCCTCGGCGAGGGCTACGTAAATATGTAATAAACTAAGGTAGGTGTAATATAAAAATTAAAGTTATGGTCCAAAAACTAGTTTTTCATTTCAACATTTTTTCGAGCTATCCGCACGTGAGTGGTGTCGTTAGAAGCGCCTCGGCGAGGGCTACGTAAATATGTAATAAACTAAGGTAGGTGTAATATAAAAATTAAAGTTATGGTCCAAAAACTAGTTTTTCATTTCAACATTTTTTCGAGCTATCCGCACGTGAGTGGTGTCGTTAGAAGCGCCTCGGCGAGGGCTACGTAAATATGTAATAAACTAAGGTAGGTGTAATATAAAAATTAAAGTTATGGTCCAAAAACTAGTTTTTCATTTCAACATTTTTTCGAGCTATCCGCACGTGAGTGGTGTCGTTAGAAGCGCCTCGGCGAGGGCTACGTAAATATGTAATAAACTAAGGTAGGTGTAATATAAAAATTAAAGTTATGGTCCAAAAACTAGTTTTTCATTTCAACATTTTTTCGAGCTATCCGCACGTGAGTGGTGTCGTTAGAAGCGCCTCGGCGAGGGCTACGTAAATATGTAATAAACTAAGGTAGGTGTAATATAAAAATTAAAGTTATGGTCCAAAAACTAGTTTTTCATTTCAACATTTTTTCGAGCTATCCGCACGTGAGTGGTGTCGTTAGAAGCGCCTCGGCGAGGGCTACGTAAATATGTAATAAACTAAGGTAGGTGTAATATAAAAATTAAAGTTATGGTCCAAAAACTAGTTTTTCATTTCAACATTTTTTCGAGCTATCCGCACGTGAGTGGTGTCGTTAGAAGCGCCTCGGCGAGGGCTACGTAAATATGTAATAAACTAAGGTAGGTGTAATATAAAAATTAAAGTTATGGTCCAAAAACTAGTTTTTCATTTCAACATTTTTTCGAGCTATCCGCACGTGAGTGGTGTCGTTAGAAGCGCCTCGGCGAGGGCTACGTAAATATGTAATAAACTAAGGTAGGTGTAATATAAAAATTAAAGTTATGGTCCAAAAACTAGTTTTTCATTTCAACATTTTTTCGAGCTATCCGCACGTGAGTGGTGTCGTTAGAAGCGCCTCGGCGAGGGCTACGTAAATATGTAATAAACTAAGGTAGGTGTAATATAAAAATTAAAGTTATGGTCCAAAAACTAGTTTTTCATTTCAACATTTTTTCGAGCTATCCGCACGTGAGTGGTGTCGTTAGAAGCGCCTCGGCGAGGGCTACGTAAATATGTAATAAACTAAGGTAGGTGTAATATAAAAATTAAAGTTATGGTCCAAAAACTAGTTTTTCATTTCAACATTTTTTCGAGCTATCCGCACGTGAGTGGTGTCGTTAGAAGCGCCTCGGCGAGGGCTACGTAAATATGTAATAAACTAAGGTAGGTGTAATATAAAAATTAAAGTTATGGTCCAAAAACTAGTTTTTCATTTCAACATTTTTTCGAGCTATCCGCACGTGAGTGGTGTCGTTAGAAGCGCCTCGGCGAGGGCTAGCTAAATATGTAATAAACTTAGGTAGGTGTAATATAAAAATTAAAGTTATGGTCCAAAAACTAGTTTTTCATTTCAACATTTTTTCGAGCTATCCGCACGTGAGTGGTGTCGTTAGAAGCGCCTCGGCGAGGGCTACGTAAATATGTAATAAACTAAGGTAGGTGTAATATAAAAATTAAAGTTATGGTCCAAAAACTAGTTTTTCATTTCAACATTTTTTCGAGCTATCCGCACGTGAGTGGTGTCGTTAGAAGCGCCTCGGCGAGGGCTACGTAAATATGTAATAAACTAAGGTAGGTGTAATGTAAAAATTAAAGTTATGGTCCAAAAACTAGTTTTTCATTTCAACATTTTTTCGAGCTATCCGCACGTGAGTGGTGTCGTTAGAAGCGCCTCGGCGAGGGCTACGTAAATATGTAATAAACTAAGGTAGGTGTAATATAAAAATTAAAGTTATGGTCCAAAAACTAGTTTTTCATTTCAACATTTTTTTCGAGCTATCCGCACGTGAGTGGTGTCGTTAGAAGCGCCTCGGCGAGGGCTACGTAAATATGTAATAAACTAAGGTACGTGTAATATAAAAATTAAAGTTATGGTCCAAAAACTAGTTTTTCATTTCAACATTTTTTCGAGCTATCCGCACGTGAGTGGTGTCGTTAGAAGCGCCTCGGCGAGGGCTACGTAAATATGTAATAAACTAAGGTAGGTGTAATATAAAAATTAAAGTTATGGTCCAAAAACTAGTTTTTCATTTCAACATTTTTTCGAGCTATCCGCACGTGAGTGGTGTCGTTAGAAGCGCCTCGGCGAGGGCTAGCTAAATATGTAATAAACTAAGGTAGGTGTAATATAAAAATTAAAGTTATGGTCCAAAAACTAGTTTTTCATTTCAACATTTTTTCGAGCTATCCGCACGTGAGTGGTGTCGTTAGAAGCGCCTCGGCGAGGGCTACGTAAATATGTAATAAACTAAGGTAGGTGTAATATAAAAATTAAAGTTATGGTCCAAAAACTAGTTTTTCATTTCAACATTTTTTTCGAGCTATCCGCACGTGAGTGGTGTCGTTAGAAGCGCCTCGGCGAGGGCTACGTAAATATGTAATAAACTAAGGTAGGTGTAATATAAAAATTAAAGTTATGGTCCAAAAACTAGTTTTTCATTTCAACATTTTTTCGAGCTATCCGCACGTGAGTGGTGTCGTTAGAAGCGCCTCGGCGAGGGCTACGTAAATATGTAATAAACTAAGGTAGGTGTAATATAAAAATTAAAGTTATGGTCCAAAAACTAGTTTTTCATTTCAACATTTTTTCGAGCTATCCGCACGTGAGTGGTGTCGTTAGAAGCGCCTCGGCGAGGGCTACGTAAATATGTAATAAACTAAGGTAGGTGTAATATAAAAATTAAAGTTATGGTCCAAAAACTAGTTTTTCATTTCAACATTTTTTCGAGCTATCCGCACGTGAGTGGTGTCGTTAGAAGCGCCTCGGCGAGGGCTACGTAAATATGTAATAAACTAAGGTAGGTGTAATGTAAAAATTAAAGTTATGGTCCAAAAACTAGTTTTTCATTTCAACATTTTTTTCGAGCTATCCGCACGTGAGTGGTGTCGTTAGAAGCGCCTCGGCGAGGGCTACGTAAATATGTAATAAACTAAGGTAGGTGTAATATAAAAATTAAAGTTATGGTCCAAAAACTAGTTTTTCATTTCAACATTTTTTTCGAGCTATCCGCACGTGAGTGGTGTCGTTAGAAGCGCCTCGGCGAGGGCTAGCTAAATATGTAATAAACTAAGGTAGGTGTAATATAAAAATTAAAGTTATGGTCCAAAAACTAGTTTTTCATTTCAACATTTTTTCGAGCTATCCGCACGTGAGTGGTGTCGTTAGAAGCGCCTCGGCGAGGGCTACGTAAATATGTAATAAACTAAGGTAGGTGTAATGTAAAAATTAAAGTTATGGTCCAAAAACTAGTTTTTCATTTCAACATTTTTTCGAGCTATCCGCACGTGAGTGGTGTCGTTAGAAGCGCCTCGGCGAGGGCTACGTAAATATGTAATAAACTAAGGTAGGTGTAATATAAAAATTAAAGTTATGGTCCAAAAACTAGTTTTTCATTTCAACATTTTTTCGAGCTATCCGCACGTGAGTGGTGTCGTTAGAAGCGCCTCGGCGAGGGCTACGTAAATATGTAATAAACTAAGGTAGGTGTAATATAAAAATTAAAGTTATGGTCCAAAAACTAGTTTTTCATTTCAACATTTTTTTCGAGCTATCCGCACGTGAGTGGTGTCGTTAGAAGCGCCTCGGCGAGGGCTACGTAAATATGTAATAAACTAAGGTAGGTGTAATATAAAAATTAAAGTTATGGTCCAAAAACTAGTTTTTCATTTCAACATTTTTTTCGAGCTATCCGCACGTGAGTGGTGTCGTTAGAAGCGCCTCGGCGAGGGCTAGCTAAATATGTAATAAACTAAGGTAGGTGTAATATAAAAATTAAAGTTATGGTCCAAAAACTAGTTTTTCATTTCAACATTTTTTCGAGCTATCCGCACGTGAGTGGTGTCGTTAGAAGCGCCTCGGCGAGGGCTACGTAAATATGTAATAAACTAAGGTAGGTGTAATGTAAAAATTAAAGTTATGGTCCAAAAACTAGTTTTTCATTTCAACATTTTTTCGAGCTATCCGCACGTGAGTGGTGTCGTTAGAAGCGCCTCGGCGAGGGCTACGTAAATATGTAATAAACTAAGGTAGGTGTAATATAAAAATTAAAGTTATGGTCCAAAAACTAGTTTTTCATTTCAACATTTTTTCGAGCTATCCGCACGTGAGTGGTGTCGTTAGAAGCGCCTCGCCGAGGGCTACGTAAATATGTAATAAACTAAGGTAGGTGTAATATAAAAATTAAAGTTATGGTCCAAAAACTAGTTTTTCATTTCAACATTTTTTCGAGCTATCCGCACGTGAGTGGTGTCGTTAGAAGCGCCTCGGCGAGGGCTACGTAAATATGTAATAAACTAAGGTAGGTGTAATATAAAAATTAAAGTTATGGTCCAAAAACTAGTTTTTCATTTCAACATTTTTTCGAGCTATCCGCACGTGAGTGGTGTCGTTAGAAGCGCCTCGGCGAGGGCTACGTAAATATGTAATAAACTAAGGTAGGTGTAATATAAAAATTAAAGT
>CAJQGB010000098.1:0-99396 GCA_905475315.1 Autographa pulchrina | reverse complement strand
ACACCACTCACGTGCGGATAGCTCGAAAAAATGTTGAAATGAAAAACTAGTTTTTGGACCATAACTTTAATTTTTATATTACACCTACCTTAGTTTATTACATATTTACGTAGCCCTCGCCGAGGCGCTTCTAACGACACCACTCACGTCCGGATAGCTCGAAAAAATGTTGAAATGAAAAACTAGTTTTTGGACCATAACTTTAATTTTTATATTACACCTACCTTAGTTTATTACATATTTACGTAGCCCTCGCCGAGGCGCTTCTAACGACACCACTCACGTGCGGATAGCTCGAAAAAATGTTGAAATGAAAAACTAGTTTTTGGACCATAACTTTAATTTTTATATTACACCTACCTTAGTTTATTACATATTTACGTAGCCCTCGCCGAGGCGCTTCTAACGACACCACTCACGTGCGGATAGCTCGAAAAAATGTTGAAATGAAAAACTAGTTTTTGGACCATAACTTTAATTTTTATATTACACCTACCTTAGTTTATTACATATTTACGTAGCCCTCGCCGAGGCGCTTCTAACGACACCACTCACGTGCGGATAGCTCGAAAAAATGTTGAAATGAAAAACTAGTTTTTGGACCATAACTTTAATTTTTATATTACACCTACCTTAGTTTATTACATATTTACGTAGCCCTCGCCGAGGCGCTTCTAACGACACCACTCACGTGCG
This sequence comes from Autographa pulchrina, assembly GCA_905475315.1. Lineage (NCBI taxonomy): Eukaryota > Metazoa > Arthropoda > Insecta > Lepidoptera > Noctuidae > Autographa > Autographa pulchrina. The sequence goes on along the minus strand of CAJQGB010000098.1, from coordinate 98,700 downwards.
GATAGCTCGAAAAAATGTTGAAATGAAAAACTAGTTTTTGGACCATAACTTTAATTTTTATATTACACCTACCTTAGTTTATTACATATTTACGTAGCCCTCGCCGAGGCGCTTCTAACGACACCGCTCACGTGCGGATAGCTCGAAAAAATGTTGAAATGAAAAACTAGTTTTTGGACCATAACTTTAATTTTTATATTACACCTACCTTAGTTTATTACATATTTACGTAGCCCTCGCCGAGGCGCTTCTAACGACACCACTCACGTGCGGATAGCTCGAAAAAATGTTGAAATGAAAAACTAGTTTTTGGACCATAACTTTAATTTTTATATTACACCTACCTTAGTTTATTACATATTTACGTAGCCCTCGCCGAGGCGCTTCTAACGACACCACTCACGTGCGGATAGCTCGAAAAAATGTTGAAATGAAAAACTAGTTTTTGGACCATAACTTTAATTTTTATATTACACCTACCTTAGTTTATTACATATTTACGTAGCCCCTCGCCGAGGCGCTTCTAACGACACCACTCACGTGCGGATAGCTCGAAAAAATGTTGAAATGAAAAACTAGTTTTTGGACCATAACTTTAATTTTTATATTACACCTACCTTAGTTTATTACATATTTACGTAGCCCTCGCCGAGGCGCTTCTAACGACACCACTCACGTGCGGATAGCTCGAAAAAATGTTGAAATGAAAAACTAGTTTTTGGACCATAACTTTAATTTTTATATTACACCTACCTTAGTTTATTACATATTTACGTAGCCCTCGCCGAGGCGCTTCTAACGACACCACTCACGTGCGGATAGCTCGAAAAAATGTTGAAATGAAAAACTAGTTTTTGGACCATAACTTTAATTTTTATATTACACCTACCTTAGTTTATTACATATTTACGTAGCCCTCGCCGAGGCGCTTCTAACGACACCACTCACGTGCGGATAGCTCGAAAAAATGTTGAAATGAAAAACTAGTTTTTGGACCATAACTTTAATTTTTATATTACACCTACCTTAGTTTATTACATATTTACGTAGCCCTCGCCGAGGCGCTTCTAACGACACCACTCACGTGCGGATAGCTCGAAAAAATGTTGAAATGAAAAACTAGTTTTTGGACCATAACTTTAATTTTTATATTACACCTACCTTAGTTTATTACATATTTACGTAGCCCTCGCCGAGGCGCTTCTAACGACACCACTCACGTGCGGATAGCTCGAAAAAATGTTGAAATGAAAAACTAGTTTTTGGACCATAACTTTAATTTTTATATTACACCTACCTTAGTTTATTACATATTTACGTAGCCCTCGCCGAGGCGCTTCTAACGACACCACTCACGTGCGGATAGCTCGAAAAAATGTTGAAATGAAAAACTAGTTTTTGGACCATAACTTTAATTTTTATATTACACCTACCTTAGTTTATTACATATTTACGTAGCCCTCGCCGAGGCGCTTCTAACGACACCACTCACGTGCGGATAGCTCGAAAAAATGTTGAAATGAAAAACTAGTTTTTGGACCATAACTTTAATTTTTATATTACACCTACCTTAGTTTATTACATATTTACGTAGCCCTCGCCGAGGCGCTTCTAACGACACCACTCACGTGCGGATAGCTCGAAAAAATGTTGAAATGAAAAACTAGTTTTTGGACCATAACTTTAATTTTTATATTACACCTACCTTAGTTTATTACATATTTACGTAGCCCTCGCCGAGGCGCTTCTAACGACACCACTCACGTGCGGATAGCTCGAAAAAATGTTGAAATGAAAAACTAGTTTTTGGACCATAACTTTAATTTTTATATTACACCTACCTTAGTTTATTACATATTTAAGTAGCCCTCGCCGAGGCGCTTCTAACGACACCACTCACGTGCGGATAGCTCGAAAAAATGTTGAAATGAAAAACTAGTTTTTGGACCATAACTTTGATTTTTATAGTACACCTACCATAGTTTATTACATATTTACGTAGCCCTCGCCGAGGCGCTTCTAACGACACCACTCACGTGCGGATAGCTCGAAAAAATGTTGAAATGAAAAACTAGTTTTTAGACCATAACTTTAATTTTTATATTACACCTACCTTAGTTTATTACATATTTACGTAGCCCTCGCCGAGGCGCTTCTAACGACACCACTCACGTGCGGATAGCTCGAAAAAATGTTGAAATGAAAAACTAGTTTTTGGACCATAACTTTAGTTTTTATATTACACCTACCTTAGTTTATTACATATTTACGTAGCCCTCGCCGAGGCGCTTCTAACGACACCACTCACGTGCGGATAGCTCGAAAAAATGTTGAAATGAAAAACTAGTTTTTGGACCATAACTTTAATTTTTATATTACACCTACCTTAGTTTATTACATATTTACGTAGCCCTCGCCGAGGCGCTTCTAACGACACCACTCACGTGCGGATAGCTCGAAAAAATGTTGAAATGAAAAACTAGTTTTTGGACCATAACTTTAATTTTTATATTACACCTACCTTAGTTTATTACATATTTACGTAGCCCTCGCCGAGGCGCTTCTAACGACACCACTCACGTGCGGATAGCTCGAAAAAATGTTGAAATGAAAAACTAGTTTTTGGACCATAACTTTAATTTTTATATTACACCTACCTTAGTTTATTACATATTTACGTAGCCCTCGCCGAGGCGCTTCTAACGACACCACTCACGTGCGGATAGCTCGAAAAAATGTTGAAATGAAAAACTAGTTTTTGGACCATAACTTTAATTTTTATATTACACCTACCTTAGTTTATTACATATTTACGTAGCCCTCGCCGAGGCGCTTCTAACGACACCACTCACGTGCGGATAGCTCGAAAAAATGTTGAAATGAAAAACTAGTTTTTGGACCATAACTTTAATTTTTATATTACACCTACCTTAGTTTATTACATATTTACGTAGCCCTCGCCGAGGCGCTTCTAACGACACCACTCACGTGCGGATAGCTCGAAAAAATGTTGAAATGAAAAACTAGTTTTTGGACCATAACTTTAATTTTTATATTACACCTACCTTAGTTTATTACATATTTACGTAGCCCTCGCCGAGGCGCTTCTAACGACACCACTCACGTGCGGATAGCTCGAAAAAATGTTGAAATGAAAAACTAGTTTTTGGACCATAACTTTAATTTTTATATTACACCTACCTTAGTTTATTACATATTTACGTAGCCCTCGCCGAGGCGCTTCTAACGACACCACTCACGTGCGGATAGCTCGAAAAAATGTTGAAATGAAAAACTAGTTTTTGGACCATAACTTTAATTTTTATATTACACCTACCTTAGTTTATTACATATTTACGTAGCCCTCGCCGAGGCGCTTCTAACGACACCACTCACGTGCGGATAGCTCGAAAAAATGTTGAAATGAAAAACTAGTTTTTGGACCATAACTTTAATTTTTATATTACACCTACCTTAGTTTATTACATATTTACGTAGCCCTCGCCGAGGCGCTTCTAACGACACCACTCACGTGCGGATAGCTCGAAAAAATGTTGAAATGAAAAACTAGTTTTTGGACCATAACTTTAATTTTTATATTACACCTACCTTAGTTTATTACATATTTACGTAGCCCTCGCCGAGGCGCTTCTAACGACACCACTCACGTGCGGATAGCTCGAAAATGTGTTGAAATGAAAAACTAGTTTTTGGACCATAACTTTAATTTTTATATTACACCTACCTTAGTTTATTACATATTTACGTAGCCCTCGCCGAGGCGCTTCTAACGACACCACTCACGTGCGGATAGCTCGAAAAAATGTTGAAATGAAAAACTAGTTTTTGGACCATAACTTTAATTTTTATATTACACCTACCTTAGTTTATTACATATTTATGTAGCCCTCGCCGAGGCGCTTCTAACGACACCACTCACGTGCGGATAGCTCGAAAAAATGTTGAAATGAAAAACTAGTTTTTGGACCATAACTTTAATTTTTATATTACACCTACCTTAGTTTATTACATATTTACGTAGCCCTCGCCGAGGCGCTTCTAACGACACCACTCACGTGCGGATAGCTCGAAAAAATGTTGAAATGAAAAACTAGTTTTTGGACCATAACTTTAATTTTTATATTACACCTACCTTAGTTTATTACATATTTACGTAGCCCTCGCCGAGGCGCTTCTAACGACACCACTCACGTGCGGATAGCTCGAAAAAATGTTGAAATGAAAAACTAGTTTTTGGACCATAACTTTAATTTTTATATTACACCTACCTTAGTTTATTACATATTTACGTAGCCCTCTCCGAGGCGCTTCTAACGACACCACTCACGTGCGGATAGCTCGAAAATGTGTTGAAATGAAAAACTAGTTTTTGGACCATAACTTTAATTTTTATATTACACCTACCTTAGTTTATTACATATTTACGTAGCCCTCGCCGAGGCGCTTCTAACGACACCACTCACGTGCGGATAGCTCGAAAAAATGTTGAAATGAAAAACTAGTTTTTGGACCATAACTTTAATTTTTATATTACACCTACCTTAGTTTATTACATATTTATGTAGCCCTCGCCGAGGCGCTTCTAACGACACCACTCACGTGCGGATAGCTCGAAAAAATGTTGAAATGAAAAACTAGTTTTTGGACCATAACTTTAATTTTTATATTACACCTACCTTAGTTTATTACATATTTACGTAGCCCTCGCCGAGGCGCTTCTAACGACACCACTCACGTGCGGATAGCTCGAAAAAATGTTGAAATGAAAAACTAGTTTTTGGACCATAACTTTAATTTTTATATTACACCTACCTTAGTTTATTACATATTTACGTAGCCCTCGCCGAGGCGCTTCTAACGACACCACTCACGTGCGGATAGCTCGAAAAAATGTTGAAATGAAAAACTAGTTTTTGGACCATAACTTTAATTTTTATATTACACCTACCTTAGTTTATTACATATTTACGTAGCCCTCGCCGAGGCGCTTCTAACGACACCACTCACGTGCGGATAGCTCGAAAAAATGTTGAAATGAAAAACTAGTTTTTGGACCATAACTTTAATTTTTATATTACACCTACCTTAGTTTATTACATATTTACGTAGCCCTCGCCGAGGCGCTTCTAACGACACCACTCACGTGCGGATAGCTCGAAAAAATGTTGAAATGAAAAACTAGTTTTTGGACCATAACTTTAATTTTTATATTACACCTACCTTAGTTTATTACATATTTACGTAGCCCTCGCCGAGGCGCTTTTAACGACACCACTCACGTGCGGATAGCTCGAAAAAATGTTGAAATGAAAAACTAGTTTTTGGACCATAACTTTAATTTTTATATTACACCTACCTTAGTTTATTACATATTTACGTAGCCCTCGCCGAGGCGCTTCTAACGACACCACTCACGTGCGGATAGCTCGAAAAAATGTTGAAATGAAAAACTAGTTTTTGGACCATAACTTTAATTTTTATATTACACCTACCTTAGTTTATTACATATTTACGTAGCCCTCGCCGAGGCGCTTCTAACGACACCACTCACGTGCGGATAGCTCGAAAAAATGTTGAAATGAAAAACTAGTTTTTGGACCATAACTTTAATTTTTATATTACACCTACCTTAGTTTATTACATATTTACGTAGCCCTCGCCGAGGCGCTTCTAACGACACCACTCACGTGCGGATAGCTCGAAAAAATGTTGAAATGAAAAACTCGTTTTTGGACCATAACTTTAATTTTTATATTACACCTACCTTAGTTTATTACATATTTACGTAGCCCTCGCCGAGGCGCTTCTAACGACACCACTCACGTGCGGATAGCTCGAAAAAATGTTGAAATGAAAAACTAGTTTTTGGACCATAACTTTAAGTTTTATATTACACCTACCTTAGTTTATTACATATTTACGTAGCCCTCGCCGAGGCGCTTCTAACGACACCACTCACGTGCGGATAGCTCGAAAAAATGTTGAAATGAAAAACTAGTTTTTGGACCATAACTTTAATTTTTATATTACACCTACCTTAGTTTATTACATATTTACGTAGCCCTCGCCGAGGCGCTTCTAACGACACCACTCACGTGCGGATAGCTCGAAAAAATGTTGAAATGAAAAACTAGTTTTTGGACCATAACTTTAATTTTTATATTACACCTACCTTAGTTTATTACATATTTACGTAGCCCTCGCCGAGGCGCTTCTAACGACACCACTCACGTGCGGATAGCTCGAAAAAATGTTGAAATGAAAAACTAGTTTTTGGACCATAACTTTAATTTTTATATTACACCTACCTTAGTTTATTACATATTTACGTAGCCCTCGCCGAGGCGCTTCTAACGACACCACTCACGTGCGGATAGCTCGAAAAAATGTTGAAATGAAAAACTAGTTTTTGGACCATAACTTTAATTTTTATATTACACCTACCTTAGTTTATTACATATTTACGTAGCCCTCGCCGAGGCGCTTCTAACGACACCACTCACGTGCGGATAGCTCGAAAAAATGTTGAAATGAAAAACTAGTTTTTGGACCATAACTTTAATTTTTATATTACACCTACCTTAGTTTATTACATATTTACGTAGCCCTCGCCGAGGCGCTTCTAACGACACCACTCACGTGCGGATAGCTCGAAAAAATGTTGAAATGAAAAACTAGTTTTTGGACCATAACTTTAATTTTTATATTACACCTACCTTAGTTTATTACATATTTACGTAGCCCTCGCCGAGGCGCTTCTAACGACACCACTCACGTGCGGATAGCTCGAAAAAATGTTGAAATGAAAAACTAGTTTTTGGACCATAACTTTAATTTTTATATTACACCTACCTTAGTTTATTACATATTTACGTAGCCCTCGCCGAGGCGCTTCTAACGACACCACTCACGTGCGGATAGCTCGAAAAAATGTTGAAATGAAAAACTAGTTTTTGGACCATAACTTTAATTTTTATATTACACCTACCTTAGTTTATTACATATTTACGTAGCCCTCGCCGAGGCGCTTCTAACGACACCACTCACGTGCGGATAGCTCGAAAAAATGTTGAAATGAAAAACTAGTTTTTGGACCATAACTTTAATTTTTATATTACACCTACCTTAGTTTATTACATATTTACGTAGCCCTCGCCGAGGCGCTTCTAACGACACCACTCACGTGCGGATAGCTCGAAAAAATTTTGAAATGAAAAACTAGTTTTTGGACCATAACTTTAATTTTTATATTACACCTACCTTAGTTTATTACATATTTACGTAGCCCTCGCCGAGGCGCTTCTAACGACACCACTCACGTGCGGATAGCTCGAAAAAATGTTGAAATGAAAAACTAGTTTTTGGACCATAACTTTAATTTTTATATTACACCTACCTTAGTTTATTACATATTTACGTAGCCCTCGCCGAGGCGCTTCTAACGACACCACTCACGTGCGGATAGCTCGAAAAAATGTTGAAATGAAAAACTAGTTTTTGGACCATAACTTTAATTTTTATATTACACCTACCTTAGTTTATTACATATTTACGTAGCCCTCGCCGAGGCGCTTCTAACGACACCACTCACGTGCGGATAGCTCGAAAAAATGTTGAAATGAAAAACTAGTTTTTGGACCATAACTTTAATTTTTATATTACACCTACCTTAGTTTATTACATATTTAAGTAGCCCTCGCCGAGGCGCTTCTAACGACACCACTCACGTGCGGATAGCTCGAAAAAATGTTGAAATGAAAAACTAGTTTTTGGACCATAACTTTAATTTTTATAGTACACCTACCTTAGTTTATTACATATTTACGTAGCCCTCGCCGAGGCGCTTCTAACGACACCACTCACGTGCGGATAGCTCGAAAAAATGTTGAAATGAAAAACTAGTTTTTAGACCATAACTTTAATTTTTATATTACACCTACCTTAGTTTATTACATATTTACGTAGCCCTCGCCGAGGCGCTTCTAACGACACCACTCACGTGCGGATAGCTCGAAAAAATGTTGAAATGAAAAACTAGTTTTTGGACCATAACTTTAATTTTTATATTACACCTACCTTAGTTTATTACATATTTACGTAGCCCTCGCCGAGGCGCTTCTAACGACACCACTCACGTGCGGATAGCTCGAAAAAATGTTGATATGAAAAACTAGTTTTTGGACCATTACTTTAATTTTTATATTACACCTACCTTAGTTTATTACATATTTACGTAGCCCTCGCCGAGGCGCTTCTAACGACACCACTCACGTGCGGATAGCTCGAAAAAATGTTGAAATGAAAAACTAGTTTTTGGACCATAACTTTAATTTTTATATTACACCTACCTTAGTTTATTACATATTTACGTAGCCCTCGCCGAGGCGCTTCTAACGACACCACTCACGTGCGGATAGCTCGAAAAAATGTTGAAATGAAAAACTAGTTTTTGGACCATAACTTTAATTTTTATATTACACCTACCTTAGTTTATTACATATTTACGTAGCCCTCGCCGAGGCGCTTCTAACGATACCACTCACGTGCGGATAGCTCGAAAAAATGTTGAAATGAAAAACTAGTTTTTGGACCATAACTTTAGTTTTTATATTACACCTACCTTAGTTTATTACATATTTACGTAGCCCTCGCCGAGGCGCTTCTAACGACACCACTCACGTGCGGATAGCTCGAAAAAATGTTGAAATGAAAAACTAGTTTTTGGACCATAACTTTAATTTTTATATTACACCTACCTTAGTTTATTACATATTTACGTAGCCCTCGCCGAGGCGCTTCTAACGACACCACTCACGTGCGGATAGCTCGAAAAAATGTTGAAATGAAAAACTAGTTTTTGGACCATAACTTTAATTTTTATATTACACCTACCTTAGTTTATTACATATTTACGTAGCCCTCGCCGAGGCGCTTCTAACGACACCACTCACGTGCGGATAGCTCGAAAAAATGTTGAAATGAAAAACTAGTTTTTGGACCATAACTTTAATTTTTATATTACACCTACCTTAGTTTATTACATATTTACGTAGCCCTCGCCGAGGCGCTTCTAACGACACCACTCACGTGCGGATAGCTCGAAAAAATGTTGAAATGAAAAACTAGTTTTTGGACCATAACTTTAATTTTTATATTACACCTACCTTAGTTTATTACATATTTACGTAGCCCTCGCCGAGGCGCTTCTAACGACACCACTCACGTGCGGATAGCTCGAAAAAATGTTGAAATGAAAAACTAGTTTTTGGACCATAACTTTAATTTTTATATTACACCTACCTTAGTTTATTACATATTTACGTAGCCCTCGCCGAGGCGCTTCTAACGACACCACTCACGTGCGGATAGCTCGAAAAAATGTTGAAATGAAAAACTAGTTTTTGGACCATAACTTTAATTTTTATATTACACCTACCTTAGTTTATTACATATTTACGTAGCCCTCGCCGAGGCGCTTCTAACGACACCACTCACGTGCGGATAGCTCGAAAATGTGTTGAAATGAAAAACTAGTTTTTGGACCATAACTTTAATTTTTATATTACACCTACCTTAGTTTATTACATATTTACGTAGCCCTCGCCGAGGCGCTTCAAACGACACCACTCACGTGCGGATAGCTCGAAAAAATGTTGAAATGAAAAACTAGTTTTTGGACCATAACTTTAATTTTTATATTACACCTACCTTAGTTTATTACATATTTACGTAGCCCTCGCCGAGGCGCTTCTAACGACACCACTCACGTGCGGATAGCTCGAAAAAATGTTGAAATGAAAAACTAGTTTTTGGACCATAACTTTAATTTTTATATTACACCTACCTTAGTTTATTACATATTTACGTAGCCCTCGCCGAGGCGCTTCTAACGACACCACTCACGTGCGGATAGCTCGAAAAAATGTTGAAATGAAAAACTAGTTTTTGGACCATAACTTTAATTTTTATATTACACCTACCTTAGTTTATTACATATTTACGTAGCCCTCGCCGAGGCGCTTCTAACGACACCACTCACGTGCGGATAGCTCGAAAAAATGTTGAAATGAAAAACTAGTTTTTGGACCATAACTTTAAGTTTTATATTACACCTACCTTAGTTTATTACATATTTACGTAGCCCTCGCCGAGGCGCTTCTAACGACACCACTCACGTGCGGATAGCTCGAAAAAATGTTGAAATGAAAAACTAGTTTTTGGACCATAACTTTAATTTTTATATTACACCTACCTTAGTTTATTACATATTTACGTAGCCCTCGCCGAGGCGCTTCTAACGACACCACTCACGTGCGGATAGCTCGAAAAAATGTTGAAATGAAAAACTAGTTTTTGGACCATAACTTTAATTTTTATATTACACCTACCTTAGTTTATTACATATTTACGTAGCCCTCGCCGAGGCGCTTCTAACGACACCACTCACGTGCGGATAGCTCGAAAAAATGTTGAAATGAAAAACTAGTTTTTGGACCATAACTTTAATTTTTATATTACACCTACCTTAGTTTATTACATATTTACGTAGCCCTCGCCGAGGCGCTTCTAACGACACCACTCACGTGCGGATAGCTCGAAAAAATGTTGAAATGAAAAACTAGTTTTTGGACCATAACTTTAATTTTTATATTACACCTACCTTAGTTTATTACATATTTACGTAGCCCTCGCCGAGGCGCTTCTAACGACACCACTCACGTGCGGATAGCTCGAAAAAATGTTGATATGAAAAACTAGTTTTTGGACCATAACTTTAATTTTTATATTACACCTACCTTAGTTTATTACATATTTACGTAGCCCTCGCCGAGGCGCTTCTAACGACACCACTCACGTGCGGATAGCTCGAAAAAATGTTGAAATGAAAAACTAGTTTTTGGACCATAACTTTAATTTTTATATTACACCTACCTTAGTTTATTACATATTTACGTAGCCCTCGCCGAGGCGCTTCTAACGACACCACTCACGTGCGGATAGCTCGAAAAAATGTTGAAATGAAAAACTAGTTTTTGGACCATAACTTTAATTTTTATATTACACCTACCTTAGTTTATTACATATTTACGTAGCCCTCGCCGAGGCGCTTCTAACGACACCACTCACGTGCGGATAGCTCGAAAAAATGTTAAAAAGAAAAACTAGTTTTTGGACCATAACTTTAATTTTTATATTACACCTACCTTAGTTTATTACATATTTACGTAGCCCTCGCCGAGGCGCTTCTAACGACACCACTCACGTGCGGATAGCTCGAAAAAATGTTGAAATGAAAAACTAGTTTTTGGACCATAACTTTAATTTTTATATTACACCTACCTTAGTTTATTACATATTTACGTAGCCCTCGCCGAGGCGCTTCTAACGACACCACTCACGTGCGGATAGCTCGAAAAAATGTTGAAATGAAAAACTAGTTTTTGGACCATAACTTTAATTTTTATATTACACCTACCTTAGTTTATTACATATTTACGTAGCCCTCGCCGAGGCGCTTCTAACGACACCACTCACGTGCGGATAGCTCGAAAAAATGTTGAAATGAAAAACTAGTTTTTGGACCATAACTTTAATTTTTATATTACACCTACCTTAGTTTATTACATATTTACGTAGCCATCGCCGAGGCGCTTCTAACGACACCACTCACGTGCGGATAGCTCGAAAAAATGTTGAAATGAAAAACTAGTTTTTGGACCATAACTTTAATTTTTATATTACACCTACCTTAGTTTATTACATATTTACGTAGCCATCGCCGAGGCGCTTCTAACGACACCACTCACGTGCGGATAGCTCGAAAAAATGTTGAAATGAAAAACTAGTTTTTGGACCATAACTTTAATTTTTATATTACACCTACCTTAGTTTATTACATATTTACGTAGCCCTCGCCGAGGCGCTTCTAACGACACCACTCACGTGCGGATAGCTCGAAAAAATGTTGAAATGAAAAACTAGTTTTTGGACCATAACTTTAATTTTTATATTACACCTACCTTAGTTTATTACATATTTACGTAGCCCTCGCTGAGGCGCTTCTAACGACACCACTCACGTGCGGATAGCTCGAAAAAATGTTGAAATGAAAAACTAGTTTTTGGACCATAACTTTAATTTTTATATTACACCTACCTTAGTTTATTACATATTTACGTAGCCATCGCCGAGGCGCTTCTAACGACACCACTCACGTGCGGATAGCTCGAAAAAATGTTGAAATGAAAAACTAGTTTTTGGACCATAACTTTAATTTTTATATTACACCTACCTTAGTTTATTACATATTTACGTAGCCCTCGCCGAGGCGCTTCTAACGACACCACTCACGTGCGGATAGCTCGAAAAAATGTTGAAATGAAAAACTAGTTTTTGGACCATAACTTTAATTTTTATATTACACCTACCTTAGTTTATTACATATTTACGTAGCCCTCGCCGAGGCGCTTCTAACGACACCACTCACGTGCGGATAGCTCGAAAAAATGTTGAAATGAAAAACTAGTTTTTGGACCATAACTTTAATTTTTATATTACACCTACCTTAGTTTATTACATATTTACGTAGCCCTCGCCGAGGCGCTTCTAACGACACCACTCACGTGCGGATAGCTCGAAAAAATGTTGAAATGAAAAACTAGTTTTTGGACCATAACTTTAATTTTTATATTACACCTACCTTAGTTTATTACATATTTACGTAGCCCTCGCCGAGGCGCTTCTAACGACACCACTCACGTGCGGATAGCTCGAAAAAATGTTGAAATGAAAAACTAGTTTTTGGACCATAACTTTAATTTTTATATTACACCTACCTTAGTTTATTACATATTTACGTAGCCCTCGCCGAGGCGCTTCTAACGACACCACTCACGTGCGGATAGCTCGAAAAAATGTTGAAATGAAAAACTAGTTTTTGGACCATAACTTTAATTTTTATATTACACCTACCTTAGTTTATTACATATTTACGTAGCCCTCGCCGAGGCGCTTCTAACGACACCGCTCACGTGCGGATAGCTCGAAAAAATGTTGAAATGAAAAACTAGTTTTTGGACCATAACTTTAATTTTTATATTACACCTACCTTAGTTTATTACATATTTACGTAGCCCTCGCCGAGGCGCTTCTAACGACACCACTCACGTGCGGATAGCTCGAAAAAATGTTGAAATGAAAAACTAGTTTTTGGACCATAACTTTAATTTTTATATTACACCTACCTTAGTTTATTACATATTTACGTAGCCCTCGCCGAGGCGCTTCTAACGACACCACTCACGTGCGGATAGCTCGAAAAAATGTTGAAATGAAAAACTAGTTTTTGGACCATAACTTTAATTTTTATATTACACCTACCTTAGTTTATTACATATTTACGTAGCCCTCGCCGAGGCGCTTCTAACGACACCACTCACGTGCGGATAGCTCGAAAAAATGTTGAAATGAAAAACTAGTTTTTGGACCATAACTTTAATTTTTATATTACACCTACCTTAGTTTATTACATATTTACGTAGCCCTCGCCGAGGCGCTTCTAACGACACCACTCACGTGCGGATAGCTCGAAAAAATGTTGAAATGAAAAACTAGTTTTTGGACCATAACTTTAATTTTTATATTACACCTACCTTAGTTTATTACATATTTACGTAGCCCTCGCCGAGGCGCTTCTAACGACACCACTCACGTGCGGATAGCTCGAAAAAATGTTGAAATGAAAAACTAGTTTTTGGACCATAACTTTAATTTTTATATTACACCTACCTTAGTTTATTACATATTTACGTAGCCCTCGCCGAGGCGCTTCTAACGACACCACTCACGTGCGGATAGCTCGAAAAAATGTTGAAATGAAAAACTAGTTTTTGGACCATAACTTTAATTTTTATATTACACCTACCTTAGTTTATTACATATTTACGTAGCCCTCGCCGAGGCGCTTCTAACGACACCACTCACGTGCGGATAGCTCGAAAAAATGTTGAAATGAAAAACTAGTTTTTGGACCATAACTTTAATTTTTATATTACACCTACCTTAGTTTATTACATATTTACGTAGCCCTCGCCGAGGCGCTTCTAACGACACCACTCACGTGCGGATAGCTCGAAAAAATGTTGAAATGAAAAACTAGTTTTTGGACCATAACTTTAATTTTTATATTACACCTACCTTAGTTTATTACATATTTACGTAGCCCTCGCCGAGGCGCTTCTAACGACACCACTCACGTGCGGATAGCTCGAAAAAATGTTGAAATGAAAAACTAGTTTTTGGACCATAACTTTAATTTTTATATTACACCTACCTTAGTTTATTACATATTTACGTAGCCCTCGCCGAGGCGCTTCTAACGACACCACTCACGTGCGGATAGCTCGAAAAAATGTTGAAATGAAAAACTAGTTTTTGGACCATAACTTTAATTTTTATATTACACCTACCTTAGTTTATTACATATTTACGTAGCCCTCGCCGAGGCGCTTCTAACGACACCACTCACGTGCGGATAGCTCGAAAAAATGTTGAAATGAAAAACTAGTTTTTGGACCATAACTTTAATTTTTATATTACACCTACCTTAGTTTATTACATATTTACGTAGCCCTCGCCGAGGCGCTTCTAACGACACCACTCACGTGCGGATAGCTCGAAAAAATGTTGAAATGAAAAACTAGTTTTTGGACCATAACTTTAATTTTTATATTACACCTACCTTAGTTTATTACATATTTAAGTAGCCCTCGCCGAGGCGCTTCTAACGACACCACTCACGTGCGGATAGCTCGAAAAAATGTTGAAATGAAAAACTAGTTTTTGGACCATAACTTTAATTTTTATAGTACACCTACCTTAGTTTATTACATATTTACGTAGCCCTCGCCGAGGCGCTTCTAACGACACCACTCACGTGCGGATAGCTCGAAAAAATGTTGAAATGAAAAACTAGTTTTTAGACCATAACTTTAATTTTTATATTACACCTACCTTAGTTTATTACATATTTACGTAGCCCTCGCCGAGGCGCTTCTAACGACACCACTCACGTGCGGATAGCTCGAAAAAATGTTGAAATGAAAAACTAGTTTTTGGACCATAACTTTAGTTTTTATATTACACCTACCTTAGTTTATTACATATTTACGTAGCCCTCGCCGAGGCGCTTCTAACGACACCACTCACGTGCGGATAGCTCGAAAAAATGTTGAAATGAAAAACTAGTTTTTGGACCATAACTTTAATTTTTATATTACACCTACCTTAGTTTATTACATATTTACGTAGCCCTCGCCGAGGCGCTTCTAACGACACCACTCACGTGCGGATAGCTCGAAAAAATGTTGAAATGAAAAACTAGTTTTTGGACCATAACTTTAATTTTTATATTACACCTACCTTAGTTTATTACATATTTACGTAGCCCTCGCCGAGGCGCTTCTAACGACACCACTCACGTGCGGATAGCTCGAAAAAATGTTGAAATGAAAAACTAGTTTTTGGACCATAACTTTAATTTTTATATTACACCTACCTTAGTTTATTACATATTTACGTAGCCCTCGCCGAGGCGCTTCTAACGACACCACTCACGTGCGGATAGCTCGAAAAAATGTTGAAATGAAAAACTAGTTTTTGGACCATAACTTTAATTTTTATATTACACCTACCTTAGTTTATTACATATTTACGTAGCCCTCGCCGAGGCGCTTCTAACGACACCACTCACGTGCGGATAGCTCGAAAAAATGTTGAAATGAAAAACTAGTTTTTGGACCATAACTTTAATTTTTATATTACACCTACCTTAGTTTATTACATATTTACGTAGCCCTCGCCGAGGCGCTTCTAACGACACCACTCACGTGCGGATAGCTCGAAAAAATGTTGAAATGAAAAACTAGTTTTTGGACCATAACTTTAATTTTTATATTACACCTACCTTAGTTTATTACATATTTACGTAGCCCTCGCCGAGGCGCTTCTAACGACACCACTCACGTGCGGATAGCTCGAAAAAATGTTGAAATGAAAAACTAGTTTTTGGACCATAACTTTAATTTTTATATTACACCTACCTTAGTTTATTACATATTTACGTAGCCCTCGCCGAGGCGCTTCTAACGACACCACTCACGTGCGGATAGCTCGAAAAAATGTTGAAATGAAAAACTAGTTTTTGGACCATAACTTTAATTTTTATATTACACCTACCTTAGTTTATTACATATTTACGTAGCCCTCGCCGAGGCGCTTCTAACGACACCACTCACGTGCGGATAGCTCGAAAAAATGTTGAAATGAAAAACTAGTTTTTGGACCATAACTTTAATTTTTATATTACACCTACCTTAGTTTATTACATATTTACGTAGCCCTCGCCGAGGCGCTTCTAACGACACCACTCACGTGCGGATAGCTCGAAAAAATGTTGAAATGAAAAACTAGTTTTTGGACCATAACTTTAATTTTTATATTACACCTACCTTAGTTTATTACATATTTACGTAGCCCTCGCCGAGGCGCTTCTAACGACACCACTCACGTGCGGATAGCTCGAAAATGTGTTGAAATGAAAAACTAGTTTTTGGACCATAACTTTAATTTTTATATTACACCTACCTTAGTTTATTACATATTTACGTAGCCCTCGCCGAGGCGCTTCTAACGACACCACTCACGTGCGGATAGCTCGAAAAAATGTTGAAATGAAAAACTAGTTTTTGGACCATAACTTTAATTTTTATATTACACCTACCTTAGTTTATTACATATTTATGTAGCCCTCGCCGAGGCGCTTCTAACGACACCACTCACGTGCGGATAGCTCGAAAAAATGTTGAAATGAAAAACTAGTTTTTGGACCATAACTTTAATTTTTATATTACACCTACCTTAGTTTATTACATATTTACGTAGCCCTCGCCGAGGCGCTTCTAACGACACCACTCACGTGCGGATAGCTCGAAAAAATGTTGAAATGAAAAACTAGTTTTTGGACCATAACTTTAATTTTTATATTACACCTACCTTAGTTTATTACATATTTACGTAGCCCTCGCCGAGGCGCTTCTAACGACACCACTCACGTGCGGATAGCTCGAAAAAATGTTGAAATGAAAAACTAGTTTTTGGACCATAACTTTAATTTTTATATTACACCTACCTTAGTTTATTACATATTTACGTAGCCCTCGCCGAGGCGCTTCTAACGACACCACTCACGTGCGGATAGCTCGAAAATGTGTTGAAATGAAAAACTAGTTTTTGGACCATAACTTTAATTTTTATATTACACCTACCTTAGTTTATTACATATTTACGTAGCCCTCGCCGAGGCGCTTCTAACGACACCACTCACGTGCGGATAGCTCGAAAAAATGTTGAAATGAAAAACTAGTTTTTGGACCATAACTTTAATTTTTATATTACACCTACCTTAGTTTATTACATATTTATGTAGCCCTCGCCGAGGCGCTTCTAACGACACCACTCACGTGCGGATAGCTCGAAAAAATGTTGAAATGAAAAACTAGTTTTTGGACCATAACTTTAATTTTTATATTACACCTACCTTAGTTTATTACATATTTACGTAGCCCTCGCCGAGGCGCTTCTAACGACACCACTCACGTGCGGATAGCTCGAAAAAATGTTGAAATGAAAAACTAGTTTTTGGACCATAACTTTAATTTTTATATTACACCTACCTTAGTTTATTACATATTTACGTAGCCCTCGCCGAGGCGCTTCTAACGACACCACTCACGTGCGGATAGCTCGAAAAAATGTTGAAATGAAAAACTAGTTTTTGGACCATAACTTTAATTTTTATATTACACCTACCTTAGTTTATTACATATTTACGTAGCCCTCGCCGAGGCGCTTCTAACGACACCACTCACGTGCGGATAGCTCGAAAAAATGTTGAAATGAAAAACTAGTTTTTGGACCATAACTTTAATTTTTATATTACACCTACCTTAGTTTATTACATATTTACGTAGCCCTCGCCGAGGCGCTTCTAACGACACCACTCACGTGCGGATAGCTCGAAAATGTGTTGAAATGAAAAACTAGTTTTTGGACCATAACTTTAATTTTTATATTACACCTACCTTAGTTTATTACATATTTACGTAGCCCTCGCCGAGGCGCTTCTAACGACACCACTCACGTGCGGATAGCTCGAAAAAATGTTGAAATGAAAAACTAGTTTTTGGACCATAACTTTAATTTTTATATTACACCTACCTTAGTTTATTACATATTTACGTAGCCCTCGCCGAGGCGCTTCTAACGACACCACTCACGTGCGGATAGCTCGAAAAAATGTTGAAATGAAAAACTAGTTTTTGGACCATAACTTTAATTTTTATATTACACCTACCTTAGTTTATTACATATTTACGTAGCCCTCGCCGAGGCGCTTCTAACGACACCACTCACGTGCGGATAGCTCGAAAAAATGTTGAAATGAAAAACTAGTTTTTGGACCATAACTTTAATTTTTATATTACACCTACCTTAGTTTATTACATATTTACGTAGCCCTCGCCGAGGCGCTTCTAACGACACCACTCACGTGCGGATAGCTCGAAAAAATGTTGAAATGAAAAACTAGTTTTTGGACCATAACTTTAAGTTTTATATTACACCTACCTTAGTTTATTACATATTTACGTAGCCCTCGCCGAGGCGCTTCTAACGACACCACTCACGTGCGGATAGCTCGAAAAAATGTTGAAATGAAAAACTAGTTTTTGGACCATAACTTTAATTTTTATATTACACCTACCTTAGTTTATTACATATTTACGTAGCCCTCGCCGAGGCGCTTCTAACGACACCACTCACGTGCGGATAGCTCGAAAAAATGTTGAAATGAAAAACTAGTTTTTGGACCATAACTTTAATTTTTATATTACACCTACCTTAGTTTATTACATATTTACGTAGCCCTCGCCGAGGCGCTTCTAACGACACCACTCACGTGCGGATAGCTCGAAAAAATGTTGAAATGAAAAACTAGTTTTTGGACCATAACTTTAATTTTTATATTACACCTACCTTAGTTTATTACATATTTACGTAGCCCTCGCCGAGGCGCTTCTAACGACACCACTCACGTGCGGATAGCTCGAAAAAATGTTGAAATGAAAAACTAGTTTTTGGACCATAACTTTAATTTTTATATTACACCTACCTTAGTTTATTACATATTTACGTAGCCCTCGCCGAGGCGCTTCTAACGACACCACTCACGTGCGGATAGCTCGAAAAAATGTTGAAATGAAAAACTAGTTTTTGGACCATAACTTTAATTTTTATATTACACCTACCTTAGTTTATTACATATTTACGTAGCCCTCGCCGAGGCGCTTCTAACGACACCACTCACGTGCGGATAGCTCGAAAAAATGTTGATATGAAAAACTAGTTTTTGGACCATTACTTTAATTTTTATATTACACCTACCTTAGTTTATTACATATTTACGTAGCCCTCGCCGAGGCGCTTCTAACGACACCACTCACGTGCGGATAGCTCGAAAAAATGTTGAAATGAAAAACTAGTTTTTGGACCATAACTTTAATTTTTATATTACACCTACCTTAGTTTATTACATATTTACGTAGCCCTCGCCGAGGCGCTTCTAACGACACCACTCACGTGCGGATAGCTCGAAAAAATGTTGAAATGAAAAACTAGTTTTTGGACCATAACTTTAATTTTTATATTACACCTACCTTAGTTTATTACATATTTACGTAGCCCTCGCCGAGGCGCTTCTAACGACACCACTCACGTGCGGATAGCTCGAAAAAATGTTAAAAAGAAAAACTAGTTTTTGGACCATAACTTTAATTTTTATATTACACCTACCTTAGTTTATTACATATTTACGTAGCCCTCGCCGAGGCGCTTCTAACGACACCACTCACGTGCGGATAGCTCGAAAAAATGTTGAAATGAAAAACTAGTTTTTGGACCATAACTTTAATTTTTATATTACACCTACCTTAGTTTATTACATATTTACGTAGCCCTCGCCGAGGCGCTTCTAACGACACCACTCACGTGCGGATAGCTCGAAAAAATGTTGAAATGAAAAACTAGTTTTTGGACCATAACTTTAATTTTTATATTACACCTACCTTAGTTTATTACATATTTACGTAGCCCTCGCCGAGGCGCTTCTAACGACACCACTCACGTGCGGATAGCTCGAAAAAATGTTGAAATGAAAAACTAGTTTTTGGACCATAACTTTAATTTTTATATTACACCTACCTTAGTTTATTACATATTTACGTAGCCATCGCCGAGGCGCTTCTAACGACACCACTCACGTGCGGATAGCTCGAAAAAATGTTGAAATGAAAAACTAGTTTTTGGACCATAACTTTAATTTTTATATTACACCTACCTTAGTTTATTACATATTTACGTAGCCCTCGCCGAGGCGCTTCTAACGACACCACTCACGTGCGGATAGCTCGAAAAAATGTTGAAATGAAAAACTAGTTTTTGGACCATAACTTTAATTTTTATATTACACCTACCTTAGTTTATTACATATTTACGTAGCCCTCGCCGAGGCGCTTCTAACGACACCACTCACGTGCGGATAGCTCGAAAAAATGTTGAAATGAAAAACTAGTTTTTGGACCATAACTTTAATTTTTATATTACACCTACCTTAGTTTATTACATATTTACGTAGCCCTCGCCGAGGCGCTTCTAACGACACCACTCACGTGCGGATAGCTCGAAAAAATGTTGAAATGAAAAACTAGTTTTTGGACCATAACTTTAATTTTTATATTACACCTACCTTAGTTTATTAAATATTTACGTAGCCCTCGCCGAGGCGCTTCTAACGACACCACTCACGTGCGGATAGCTCGAAAAAATGTTGAAATGAAAAACTAGTTTTTGGACCATAACTTTAATTTTTATATTACACCTACCTTAGTTTATTACATATTTACGTAGCCCTCGCCGAGGCGCTTCTAACGACACCACTCACGTGCGGATAGCTCGAAAAAATGTTGAAATGAAAAACTAGTTTTTGGACCATAACTTTAATTTTTATATTACACCTACCTTAGTTTATTACATATTTACGTAGCCCTCGCCGAGGCGCTTCTAACGACACCACTCACGTGCGGATAGCTCGAAAAAATGTTGAAATGAAAAACTAGTTTTTGGACCATAACTTTAATTTTTATATTACACCTACCTTAGTTTATTACATATTTACGTAGCCCTCGCCGAGGCGCTTCTAACGACACCACTCACGTGCGGATAGCTCGAAAAAATGTTGAAATGAAAAACTAGTTTTTGGACCATAACTTTAATTTTTATATTACACCTACCTTAGTTTATTACATATTTACGTAGCCCTCGCCGAGGCGCTTCTAACGACACCACTCACGTGCGGATAGCTCGAAAAAATGTTGAAATGAAAAACTAGTTTTTGGACCATAACTTTAATTTTTATATTACACCTACCTTAGTTTATTACATATTTACGTAGCCCTCGCCGAGGCGCTTCTAACGACACCACTCACGTGCGGATAGCTCGAAAAAATGTTGAAATGAAAAACTAGTTTTTGGACCATAACTTTAATTTTTATATTACACCTACCTTAGTTTATTACATATTTAAGTAGCCCTCGCCGAGGCGCTTCTAACGACACCACTCACGTGCGGATAGCTCGAAAAAATGTTGAAATGAAAAACTAGTTTTTGGACCATAACTTTAATTTTTATATTACACCTACCTTAGTTTATTACATATTTACGTAGCCCTCGCCGAGGCGCTTCTAACGACACCACTCACGTGCGGATAGCTCGAAAAAATGTTGAAATGAAAAACTAGTTTTTGGACCATAACTTTAATTTTTATATTACACCTACCTTAGTTTATTACATATTTACGTAGCCCTCGCCGAGGCGCTTCTAACGACACCACTCACGTGCGGATAGCTCGAAAAAATGTTGAAATGAAAAACTAGTTTTTGGACCATAACTTTAATTTTTATATTACACCTACCTTAGTTTATTACATATTTACGTAGCCCTCGCCGAGGCGCTTCTAACGACACCACTCACGTGCGGATAGCTCGAAAAAATGTTGAAATGAAAAACTAGTTTTTGGACCATAACTTTAATTTTTATATTACACCTACCTTAGTTTATTACATATTTACGTAGCCCTCGCCGAGGCGCTTCTAACGACACCACTCACGTGCGGATAGCTCGAAAAAATGTTGAAATGAAAAACTAGTTTTTGGACCATAACTTTAATTTTTATATTACACCTACCTTAGTTTATTACATATTTACGTAGCCCTCGCCGAGGCGCTTCTAACGACACCACTCACGTGCGGATAGCTCGAAAAAATGTTGAAATGAAAAACTAGTTTTTGGACCATAACTTTAATTTTTATATTACACCTACCTTAGTTTATTACATATTTACGTAGCCCTCGCCGAGGCGCTTCTAACGACACCACTCACGTGCGGATAGCTCGAAAAAATGTTGAAATGAAAAACTAGTTTTTGGACCATAACTTTAATTTTTATATTACACCTACCTTAGTTTATTACATATTTACGTAGCCCTCGCCGAGGCGCTTCTAACGACACCACTCACGTGCGGATAGCTCGAAAAAATGTTGAAATGAAAAACTAGTTTTTGGACCATAACTTTAATTTTTATATTACACCTACCTTAGTTTATTACATATTTACGTAGCCCTCGCCGAGGCGCTTCTAACGACACCACTCACGTGCGGATAGCTCGAAAAAATGTTGAAATGAAAAACTAGTTTTTGGACCATAACTTTAATTTTTATATTACACCTACCTTAGTTTATTACATATTTACGTAGCCCTCGCCGAGGCGCTTCTAACGACACCACTCACGTGCGGATAGCTCGAAAAAATGTTGAAATGAAAAACTAGTTTTTGGACCATAACTTTAATTTTTATATTACACCTACCTTAGTTTATTACATATTTACGTAGCCCTCGCCGAGGCGCTTCTAACGACACCACTCACGTGCGGATAGCTCGAAAAAATGTTGAAATGAAAAACTAGTTTTTGGACCATAACTTTAATTTTTATATTACACCTACCTTAGTTTATTACATATTTACGTAGCCCTCGCCGAGGCGCTTCTAACGACACCACTCACGTGCGGATAGCTCGAAAAAATGTTGAAATGAAAAACTAGTTTTTGGACCATAACTTTAATTTTTATATTACACCTACCTTAGTTTATTACATATTTAAGTAGCCCTCGCCGAGGCGCTTCTAACGACACCACTCACGTGCGGATAGCTCGAAAAAATGTTGAAATGAAAAACTAGTTTTTGGACCATAACTTTAATTTTTATATTACACCTACCTTAGTTTATTACATATTTACGTAGCCCTCGCCGAGGCGCTTCTAACGACACCACTCACGTGCGGATAGCTCGAAAAAATGTTGAAATGAAAAACTAGTTTTTGGACCATAACTTTAATTTTTATATTACACCTACCTTAGTTTATTACATATTTACGTAGCCCTCGCCGAGGCGCTTCTAACGACACCACTCACGTGCGGATAGCTCGAAAAAATGTTGAAATGAAAAACTAGTTTTTGGACCATAACTTTAATTTTTATATTACACCTACCTTAGTTTATTACATATTTACGTAGCCCTCGCCGAGGCGCTTCTAACGACACCACTCACGTGCGGATAGCTCGAAAAAATGTTGAAATGAAAAACTAGTTTTTGGACCATAACTTTAATTTTTATATTACACCTACCTTAGTTTATTACATATTTACGTAGCCCTCGCCGAGGCGCTTCTAACGACACCACTCACGTGCGGATAGCTCGAAAAAATGTTGAAATGAAAAACTAGTTTTTGGACCATAACTTTAATTTTTATATTACACCTACCTTAGTTTATTACATATTTAAGTAGCCCTCGCCGAGGCGCTTCTAACGACACCACTCACGTGCGGATAGCTCGAAAAAATGTTGAAATGAAAAACTAGTTTTTGGACCATAACTTTAATTTTTATATTACACCTACCTTAGTTTATTACATATTTACGTAGCCCTCGCCGAGGCGCTTCTAACGACACCACTCACGTGCGGATAGCTCGAAAAAATGTTGAAATGAAAAACTAGTTTTTGGACCATAACTTTAATTTTTATATTACACCTACCTTAGTTTATTACATATTTACGTAGCCCTCGCCGAGGCGCTTCTAACGACACCACTCACGTGCGGATAGCTCGAAAAAATGTTGAAATGAAAAACTAGTTTTTGGACCATAACTTTAATTTTTATATTACACCTACCTTAGTTTATTACATATTTACGTAGCCCTCGCCGAGGCGCTTCTAACGACACCACTCACGTGCGGATAGCTCGAAAAAATGTTGAAATGAAAAACTAGTTTTTGGACCATAACTTTAATTTTTATATTACACCTACCTTAGTTTATTACATATTTACGTAGCCCTCGCCGAGGCGCTTCTAACGACACCACTCACGTGCGGATAGCTCGAAAAAATGTTGAAATGAAAAACTAGTTTTTGGACCATAACTTTAATTTTTATATTACACCTACCTTAGTTTATTACATATTTAAGTAGCCCTCGCCGAGGCGCTTCTAACGACACCACTCACGTGCGGATAGCTCGAAAAAATGTTGAAATGAAAAACTAGTTTTTGGACCATAACTTTAATTTTTATATTACACCTACCTTAGTTTATTACATATTTACGTAGCCCTCGCCGAGGCGCTTCTAACGACACCACTCACGTGCGGATAGCTCGAAAAAATGTTGAAATGAAAAACTAGTTTTTGGACCATAACTTTAATTTTTATATTACACCTACCTTAGTTTATTACATATTTACGTAGCCCTCGCCGAGGCGCTTCTAACGACACCACTCACGTGCGGATAGCTCGAAAAAATGTTGAAATGAAAAACTAGTTTTTGGACCATAACTTTAATTTTTATATTACACCTACCTTAGTTTATTACATATTTACGTAGCCCTCGCCGAGGCGCTTCTAACGACACCACTCACGTGCGGATAGCTCGAAAAAATGTTGAAATGAAAAACTAGTTTTTGGACCATAACTTTAATTTTTATATTACACCTACCTTAGTTTATTACATATTTACGTAGCCATCGCCGAGGCGCTTCTAACGACACCACTCACGTGCGGATAGCTCGAAAAAATGTTGAAATGAAAAACTAGTTTTTGGACCATAACTTTAATTTTTATATTACACCTACCTTAGTTTATTACATATTTACGTAGCCATCGCCGAGGCGCTTCTAACGACACCACTCACGTGCGGATAGCTCGAAAAAATGTTGAAATGAAAAACTAGTTTTTGGACCATAACTTTAATTTTTATATTACACCTACCTTAGTTTATTACATATTTACGTAGCCCTCGCCGAGGCGCTTCTAACGACACCACTCACGTGCGGATAGCTCGAAAAAATGTTGAAATGAAAAACTAGTTTTTGGACCATAACTTTAATTTTTATATTACACCTACCTTAGTTTATTACATATTTAGCTAGCCCTCGCCGAGGCGCTTCTAACGACACCACTCACGTGCGGATAGCTCGAAAAAATTTTGAAATGAAAAACTAGTTTTTGGACCATAACTTTAATTTTTATATTACACCTACCTTAGTTTATTACATATTTACGTAGCCCTCGCCGAGGCGCTTCTAACGACACCACTCACGTGCGGATAGCTCGAAAAAATGTTGAAATGAAAAACTAGTTTTTGGACCATAACTTTAATTTTTATATTACACCTACCTTAGTTTATTACATATTTAGCTAGTCCTCGCCGAGGCGCTTCTAACGACACCACTCACGTGCGGATAGCTCGAAAAAATGTTGAAATGAAAAACTAGTTTTTGGACCATAACTTTAATTTTTATATTACACCTACCTTAGTTTATTACATATTTACGTAGCCCTCGCCGAGGCGCTTCTAACGACACCACTCACGTGCGGATAGCTCGAAAAAATGTTGAAATGAAAAACTAGTTTTTGGACCATAACTTTAATTTTTATATTACACCTACCTTAGTTTATTACATATTTAGCTAGCCTTCGCCGAGGCGCTTCTAACGACACCACTCACGTGCGGATAGCTCGAAAAAATGTTGAAATGAAAAACTAGTTTTTGGACCATAACTTTAATTTTTATATTACACCTACCTTAGTTTATTACATATTTAGCTAGCCCTCGCCGAGGCGCTTCTAACGACACCACTCACGTGCGGATAGCTCGAAAAAATGTTGAAATGAAAAACTAGTTTTTGGACCATAACTTTAATTTTTATATTACACCTACCTTAGTTTATTACATATTTAGCTAGCCCTCGCCGAGGCGCTTCTAACGACACCACTCACGTGCGGATAGCTCGAAAAAATGTTGAAATGAAAAACTAGTTTTTGGACCATAACTTTAATTTTTATATTACACCTACCTTAGTTTATTACATATTTAGCTAGCCCTCGCCGAGGCGCTTCTAACGACACCACTCACGTGCGGATAGCTCGAAAAAATTTTGAAATGAAAAACTAGTTTTTGGACCATAACTTTAATTTTTATATTACACCTACCTTAGTTTATTACATATTTAGCTAGCCCTCGCCGAGGCGCTTCTAACGACACCACTCACGTGCGGATAGCTCGAAAAAATGTTGAAATGAAAAACTAGTTTTTGGACCATAACTTTAATTTTTATATTACACCTACCTTAGTTTATTACATATTTACGTAGCCCTCGCCGAGGCGCTTCTAACGACACCACTCACGTGCGGATAGCTCGAAAAAATGTTGAAATGAAAAACTAGTTTTTGGACCATAACTTTAATTTTTATATTACACCTACCTTAGTTTATTACATATTTAAGTAGCCCTCGCCGAGGCGCTTCTAACGACACCACTCACGTGCGGATAGCTCGAAAAAATGTTGAAATGAAATACTAGTTTTTGGACCATAACTTTAATTTTTATATTACACCTACCTTAGTTTATTACATATTTACGTAGCCCTCGCCGAGGCGCTTCTAACGACACCACTCACGTGCGGATAGCTCGAAAAAATGTTGAAATGAAAAACTAGTTTTTGGACCATAACTTTAATTTTTATATTACACCTACCTTAGTTTATTACATATTTACGTAGCCCTCGCCGAGGCGCTTCTAACGACACCACTCACGTGCGGATAGCTCGAAAAAATGTTGAAATGAAAAACTAGTTTTTGGACCATAACTTTAATTTTTATATTACACCTACCTTAGTTTATTACATATTTACGTAGCCCTCGCCGAGGCGCTTCTAACGACACCACTCACGTGCGGATAGCTCGAAAAAATGTTGAAATGAAAAACTAGTTTTTGGACCATAACTTTAATTTTTATATTACACCTACCTTAGTTTATTACATATTTACGTAGCCCTCGCCGAGGCGCTTCTAACGACACCACTCACGTGCGGATAGCTCGAAAAAATGTTGAAATGAAAAACTAGTTTTTGGACCATAACTTTAATTTTTATATTACACCTACCTTAGTTTATTACATATTTACGTAGCCCTCGCCGAGGCGCTTCTAACGACACCACTCACGTGCGGATAGCTCGAAAAAATGTTGAAATGAAAAACTAGTTTTTGGACCATAACTTTAATTTTTATATTACACCTACCTTAGTTTATTACATATTTACGTAGCCCTCGCCGAGGCGCTTCTAACGACACCACTCACGTGCGGATAGCTCGAAAAAATGTTGAAATGAAAAACTAGTTTTTGGACCATAACTTTAATTTTTATATTACACCTACCTTAGTTTATTACATATTTACGTAGCCCTCGCCGAGGCGCTTCTAACGACACCACTCACGTGCGGATAGCTCGAAAAAATGTTGAAATGAAAAACTAGTTTTTGGACCATAACTTTAATTTTTATATTACACCTACCTTAGTTTATTACATATTTACGTAGCCCTCGCCGAGGCGCTTCTAACGACACCACTCACGTGCGGATAGCTCGAAAAAATGTTGAACTGAAAAACTAGTTTTTGGACCATAACTTTAGTTTTTATATTACACCTACCTTAGTTTATTACATATTTACGTAGCCCTCGCCGAGGCGCTTCTAACGACACCACTCACGTGCGGATAGCTCGAAAAAATGTTGAAATGAAAAACTAGTTTTTGGACCATAACTTTAATTTTTATATTACACCTACCTTAGTTTATTACATATTTACGTAGCCCTCGCCGAGGCGCTTCTAACGACACCACTCACGTGCGGATAGCTCGAAAAAATGTTGAAATGAAAAACTAGTTTTTGGACCATAACTTTAATTTTTATATTACACCTACCTTAGTTTATTACATATTTACGTAGCCCTCGCCGAGGCGCTTCTAACGACACCACTCACGTGCGGATAGCTCGAAAAAATGTTGAAATGAAAAACTAGTTTTTGGACCATAACTTTAATTTTTATATTACACCTACCTTAGTTTATTACATATTTACGTAGCCCTCGCCGAGGCGCTTCTAACGACACCACTCACGTGCGGATAGCTCGAAAAAATGTTGAAATGAAAAACTAGTTTTTGGACCATAACTTTAATTTTTATATTACACCTACCTTAGTTTATTACATATTTACGTAGCCCTCGCCGAGGCGCTTCTAACGACACCACTCACGTGCGGATAGCTCGAAAAAATGTTGAAATGAAAAACTAGTTTTTGGACCATAACTTTAATTTTTATATTACACCTACCTTAGTTTATTACATATTTACGTAGCCATCGCCGAGGCGCTTCTAACGACACCACTCACGTGCGGATAGCTCGAAAAAATGTTGAAATGAAAAACTAGTTTTTGGACCATAACTTTAATTTTTATATTACACCTACCTTAGTTTATTACATATTTACGTAGCCCTCGCCGAGGCGCTTCTAACGACACCACTCACGTGCGGATAGCTCGAAAAAATGTTGAAATGAAAAACTAGTTTTTGGACCATAACTTTAATTTTTATATTACACCTACCTTAGTTTATTACATATTTACGTAGCCCTCGCCGAGGCGCTTCTAACGACACCACTCACGTGCGGATAGCTCGAAAAAATGTTGAACTGAAAAACTAGTTTTTGGACCATAACTTTAGTTTTTATATTACACCTACCTTAGTTTATTACATATTTACGTAGCCCTCGCCGAGGCGCTTCTAACGACACCACTCACGTGCGGATAGCTCGAAAAAATGTTGAAATGAAAAACTAGTTTTTGGACCATAACTTTAATTTTTATATTACACCTACCTTAGTTTATTACATATTTACGTAGCCCTCGCCGAGGCGCTTCTAACGACACCACTCACGTGCGGATAGCTCGAAAAAATGTTGAAATGAAAAACTAGTTTTTGGACCATAACTTTAATTTTTATATTACACCTACCTTAGTTTATTACATATTTACGTAGCCCTCGCCGAGGCGCTTCTAACGACACCACTCACGTGCGGATAGCTCGAAAAAATGTTGAAATGAAAAACTAGTTTTTGGACCATAACTTTAATTTTTATATTACACCTACCTTAGTTTATTACATATTTACGTAGCCCTCGCCGAGGCGCTTCTAACGACACCACTCACGTGCGGATAGCTCGAAAAAATGTTGAAATGAAAAACTAGTTTTTGGACCATAACTTTAATTTTTATATTACACCTACCTTAGTTTATTACATATTTACGTAGCCCTCGCCGAGGCGCTTCTAACGACACCACTCACGTGCGGATAGCTCGAAAAAATGTTGAAATGAAAAACTAGTTTTTGGACCATAACTTTAATTTTTATATTACACCTACCTTAGTTTATTACATATTTACGTAGCCATCGCCGAGGCGCTTCTAACGACACCACTCACGTGCGGATAGCTCGAAAAAATGTTGAAATGAAAAACTAGTTTTTGGACCATAACTTTAATTTTTATATTACACCTACCTTAGTTTATTACATATTTACGTAGCCCTCGCCGAGGCGCTTCTAACGACACCACTCACGTGCGGATAGCTCGAAAAAATGTTGAAATGAAAAACTAGTTTTTGGACCATAACTTTAATTTTTATATTACACCTACCTTAGTTTATTACATATTTACGTAGCCCTCGCCGAGGCGCTTCTAACGACACCACTCACGTGCGGATAGCTCGAAAAAATGTTGAAATGAAAACTAGTTTTTGGACCATAACTTTAATTTTTATATTACACCTACCTTAGTTTATTACATATTTACGTAGCCCTCGCCGAGGCGCTTCTAACGACACCACTCACGTGCGGATAGCTCGAAAAAATGTTGAAATGAAAAACTAGTTTTTGGACCATAACTTTAATTTTTATATTACACCTACCTTAGTTTATTACATATTTACGTAGCCCTCGCCGAGGCGCTTCTAACGACACCACTCACGTGCGGATAGCTCGAAAAAATGTTGAAATGAAAAACTAGTTTTTGGACCATAACTTTAATTTTTATATTACACCTACCTTAGTTTATTACATATTTACGTAGCCCTCGCCGAGGCGCTTCTAACGACACCACTCACGTGCGGATAGCTCGAAAAATGTTGAAATGAAAAACTAGTTTTTGGACCATAACTTTAATTTTTATATTACACCTACCTTAGTTTATTACA
The DNA here is from genome assembly GCA_905475315.1 of Autographa pulchrina. Classification (NCBI taxonomy): domain Eukaryota; kingdom Metazoa; phylum Arthropoda; class Insecta; order Lepidoptera; family Noctuidae; genus Autographa; species Autographa pulchrina. Next base: position 67,879 of record CAJQGB010000098.1, on the reverse strand, counting down.
TATTTACGTAGCCCTCGCCGAGGCGCTTCTAACGACACCACTCACGTGCGGATAGCTCGAAAAAATGTTGAAATGAAAAACTAGTTTTTGGACCATAACTTTAATTTTTATATTACACCTACCTTAGTTTATTACATATTTACGTAGCCCTCGCCGAGGCGCTTCTAACGACACCACTCACGTGCGGATAGCTCGAAAAAATGTTGAAATGAAAAACTAGTTTTTGGACCATAACTTTAATTTTTATATTACACCTACCTTAGTTTATTACATATTTACGTAGCCCTCGCCGAGGCGCTTCTAACGACACCACTCACGTGCGGATAGCTCGAAAAAATGTTGAAATGAAAAACTAGTTTTTGGACCATAACTTTAATTTTTATATTACACCTACCTTAGTTTATTACATATTTACGTAGCCCTCGCCGAGGCGCTTCTAACGACACCACTCACGTGCGGATAGCTCGAAAAAATGTTGAAATGAAAAACTAGTTTTTGGACCATAACTTTAATTTTTATATTACACCTACCTTAGTTTATTACATATTTACGTAGCCCTCGCCGAGGCGCTTCTAACGACACCACTCACGTGCGGATAGCTCGAAAAAATGTTGAAATGAAAAACTAGTTTTTGGACCATAACTTTAATTTTTATATTACACCTACCTTAGTTTATTACATATTTACGTAGCCCTCGCCGAGGCGCTTCTAACGACACCACTCACGTGCGGATAGCTCGAAAAAATGTTGAAATGAAAAACTAGTTTTTGGACCATAACTTTAATTTTTATATTACACCTACCTTAGTTTATTACATATTTACGTAGCCCTCGCCGAGGCGCTTCTAACGACACCACTCACGTGCGGATAGCTCGAAAAAATGTTGAAATGAAAAACTAGTTTTTGGACCATAACTTTAATTTTTATATTACACCTACCTTAGTTTATTACATATTTACGTAGCCCTCGCCGAGGCGCTTCTAACGACACCACTCACGTGCGGATAGCTCGAAAAAATGTTGAAATGAAAAACTAGTTTTTGGACCATAACTTTAATTTTTATATTACACCTACCTTAGTTTATTACATATTTACGTAGCCCTCGCCGAGGCGCTTCTAACGACACCACTCACGTGCGGATAGCTCGAAAAAATGTTGAAATGAAAAACTAGTTTTTGGACCATAACTTTAATTTTTATATTACACCTACCTTAGTTTATTACATATTTACGTAGCCCTCGCCGAGGCGCTTCTAACGACACCACTCACGTGCGGATAGCTCGAAAAAATGTTGAAATGAAAAACTAGTTTTTGGACCATAACTTTAATTTTTATATTACACCTACCTTAGTTTATTACATATTTACGTAGCCCTCGCCGAGGCGCTTCTAACGACACCACTCACGTGCGGATAGCTCGAAAAAATGTTGAAATGAAAAACTAGTTTTTGGACCATAACTTTAATTTTTATATTACACCTACCTTAGTTTATTACATATTTACGTAGCCCTCGCCGAGGCGCTTCTAACGACACCACTCACGTGCGGATAGCTCGAAAAAATGTTGAAATGAAAAACTAGTTTTTGGACCATAACTTTAATTTTTATATTACACCTACCTTAGTTTATTACATATTTACGTAGCCCTCGCCGAGGCGCTTCTAACGACACCACTCACTCGCGGATAGCTCGAAAAAATGTTGAAATGAAAAACTAGTTTTTGGACCATAACTTTAATTTTTATATTACACCTACCTTAGTTTATTACATATTTACGTAGCCATCGCCGAGGCGCTTCTAACGACACCACTCACGTGCGGATAGCTCGAAAAAATGTTGAAATGAAAAACTAGTTTTTGGACCATAACTTTAATTTTTATATTACACCTACCTTAGTTTATTACATATTTACGTAGCCCTCGCCGAGGCGCTTCTAACGACACCACTCACGTGCGGATAGCTCGAAAAAATGTTGAAATGAAAAACTAGTTTTTGGACCATAACTTTAATTTTTATATTACACCTACCTTAGTTTATTACATATTTACGTAGCCCTCGCCGAGGCGCTTCTAACGACACCACTCACGTGCGGATAGCTCGAAAAAATGTTGAAATGAAAAACTAGTTTTTGGACCATAACTTTAATTTTTATATTACACCTACCTTAGTTTATTACATATTTACGTAGCCCTCGCCGAGGCGCTTCTAACGACACCACTCACGTGCGGATAGCTCGAAAAAATGTTGAAATGAAAAACTAGTTTTTGGACCATAACTTTAATTTTTATATTACACCTACCTTAGTTTATTACATATTTACGTAGCCCTCGCCGAGGCGCTTCTAACGACACCACTCACGTGCGGATAGCTCGAAAAAATGTTGAAATGAAAAACTAGTTTTTGGACCATAACTTTAATTTTTATATTACACCTACCTTAGTTTATTACATATTTACGTAGCCCTCGCCGAGGCGCTTCTAACGACACCACTCACGTGCGGATAGCTCGAAAAAATGTTGAAATGAAAAACTAGTTTTTGGACCATAACTTTAATTTTTATATTACACCTACCTTAGTTTATTACATATTTACGTAGCCCTCGCCGAGGCGCTTCTAACGACACCACTCACGTGCGGATAGCTCGAAAAAATGTTGAAATGAAAAACTAGTTTTTGGACCATAACTTTAATTTTTATATTACACCTACCTTAGTTTATTACATATTTACGTAGCCCTCGCCGAGGCGCTTCTAACGACACCACTCACGTGCGGATAGCTCGAAAAAATGTTGAAATGAAAAACTAGTTTTTGGACCATAACTTTAATTTTTATATTACACCTACCTTAGTTTATTACATATTTACGTAGCCCTCGCCGAGGCGCTTCTAACGACACCACTCACGTGCGGATAGCTCGAAAAAATGTTGAAATGAAAAACTAGTTTTTGGACCATAACTTTAATTTTTATATTACACCTACCTTAGTTTATTACATATTTACGTAGCCCTCGCCGAGGCGCTTCTAACGACACCACTCACGTGCGGATAGCTCGAAAAAATGTTGAAATGAAAAACTAGTTTTTGGACCATAACTTTAATTTTTATATTACACCTACCTTAGTTTATTACATATTTACGTAGCCCTCGCCGAGGCGCTTCTAACGACACCACTCACGTGCGGATAGCTCGAAAAAATGTTGAAATGAAAAACTAGTTTTTGGACCATAACTTTAATTTTTATATTACACCTACCTTAGTTTATTACATATTTACGTAGCCCTCGCCGAGGCGCTTCTAACGACACCACTCACGTGCGGATAGCTCGAAAAAATGTTGAAATGAAAAACTAGTTTTTGGACCATAACTTTAATTTTTATATTACACCTACCTTAGTTTATTACATATTTACGTAGCCCTCGCCGAGGCGCTTCTAACGACACCACTCACGTGCGGATAGCTCGAAAAAATGTTGAAATGAAAAACTAGTTTTTGGACCATAACTTTAATTTTTATATTACACCTACCTTAGTTTATTACATATTTACGTAGCCCTCGCCGAGGCGCTTCTAACGACACCACTCACGTGCGGATAGCTCGAAAAAATGTTGAAATGAAAAACTAGTTTTTGGACCATAACTTTAATTTTTATATTACACCTACCTTAGTTTATTACATATTTACGTAGCCCTCGCCGAGGCGCTTCTAACGACACCACTCACGTGCGGATAGCTCGAAAAAATGTTGAAATGAAAAACTAGTTTTTGGACCATAACTTTAATTTTTATATTACACCTACCTTAGTTTATTACATATTTACGTAGCCCTCGCCGAGGCGCTTCTAACGACACCACTCACGTGCGGATAGCTCGAAAAAATGTTGAAATGAAAAACTAGTTTTTGGACCATAACTTTAATTTTTATATTACACCTACCTTAGTTTATTACATATTTACGTAGCCCTCGCCGAGGCGCTTCTAACGACACCACTCACGTGCGGATAGCTCGAAAAAATGTTGAAATGAAAAACTAGTTTTTGGACCATAACTTTAATTTTTATATTACACCTACCTTAGTTTATTACATATTTACGTAGCCCTCGCCGAGGCGCTTCTAACGACACCACTCACGTGCGGATAGCTCGAAAAAATGTTGAAATGAAAAACTAGTTTTTGGACCATAACTTTAATTTTTATATTACACCTACCTTAGTTTATTACATATTTACGTAGCCCTCGCCGAGGCGCTTCTAACGACACCACTCACGTGCGGATAGCTCGAAAAAATGTTGAAATGAAAAACTAGTTTTTGGACCATAACTTTAATTTTTATATTACACCTACCTTAGTTTATTACATATTTACGTAGCCCTCGCCGAGGCGCTTCTAACGACACCACTCACGTGCGGATAGCTCGAAAAAATGTTGAAATGAAAAACTAGTTTTTGGACCATAACTTTAATTTTTATATTACACCTACCTTAGTTTATTACATATTTACGTAGCCCTCGCCGAGGCGCTTCTAACGACACTACTCACGTGCGGATAGCTCGAAAAAATGTTGAAATGAAAAACTAGTTTTTGGACCATAGCTTTAATTTTTATATTACACCTACCTTAGTTTATTACATATTTACGTAGCCCTCGCCGAGGCGCTTCTAACGACACCACTCACGTGCGGATAGCTCGAAAAAATGTTGAAATGAAAAACTAGTTTTTGGACCATAACTTTAATTTTTATATTACACCTACCTTAGTTTATTACATATTTACGTAGCCCTCGCCGAGGCGCTTCTAACGACACCACTCACGTGCGGATAGCTCGAAAAAATGTTGAAATGAAAAACTAGTTTTTGGACCATAACTTTAATTTTTATATTACACCTACCTTAGTTTATTACATATTTACGTAGCCCTCGCCGAGGCGCTTCTAACGACACCACTCACGTGCGGATAGCTCGAAAAAATGTTGAAATGAAAAACTAGTTTTTGGACCATAACTTTAGTTTTTATATTACACCTACCTTAGTTTATTACATATTTACGTAGCCCTCGCCGAGGCGCTTCTAACGACACCACTCACGTGCGGATAGCTCGAAAAAATGTTGAAATGAAAAACTAGTTTTTGGACCATAACTTTAATTTTTATATTACACCTACCTTAGTTTATTACATATTTACGTAGCCCTCGCCGAGGCGCTTCTAACGACACCACTCACGTGCGGATAGCTCGAAAAAATGTTGAAATGAAAAACTAGTTTTTGGACCATAACTTTAATTTTTATATTACACCTACCTTAGTTTATTACATATTTACGTAGCCCTCGCCGAGGCGCTTCTAACGACACCACTCACGTGCGGATAGCTCGAAAAAATGTTGAAATGAAAAACTAGTTTTTGGACCATAACTTTAATTTTTATATTACACCTACCTTAGTTTATTACATATTTACGTAGCCCTCGCCGAGGCGCTTCTAACGACACCACTCACGTGCGGATAGCTCGAAAAAATGTTGAAATGAAAAACTAGTTTTTGGACCATAACTTTAATTTTTATATTACACCTACCTTAGTTTATTACATATTTACGTAGCCCTCGCCGAGGCGCTTCTAACGACACCACTCACGTGCGGATAGCTCGAAAAAATGTTGAAATGAAAAACTAGTTTTTGGACCATAACTTTAATTTTTATATTACACCTACCTTAGTTTATTACATATTTACGTAGCCCTCGCCGAGGCGCTTCTAACGACACCACTCACGTGCGGATAGCTCGAAAAAATTTTGAAATGAAAAACTAGTTTTTGGACCATAACTTTAATTTTTATATTACACCTACCTTAGTTTATTACATATTTACGTAGCCCTCGCCGAGGCGCTTCTAACGACACCACTCACGTGCGGATAGCTCGAAAAAATGTTGAAATGAAAAACTAGTTTTTGGACCATAACTTTAATTTTTATATTACACCTACCTTAGTTTATTACATATTTACGTAGCCCTCGCCGAGGCGCTTCTAACGACACCACTAACGTGCGGCTAGCTCAAAAAAATGTAGTTATTAAAAACTAGTTTTTGGACCATAACTTTAATTTTTATATTACACCTACCTTAGTTTATTACATATTTAGCTAGCCCTCGCCGAGGCGCTTCTAACGACACCACTCACGTGCGGATAGCTCGAAAAAATGTTGAAATGAAAAACTAGTTTTTGGACCATAACTTTAATTTTTATATTACACCTACCTTAGTTTATTACATATTTAGCTAGCCTTCGCCGAGGCGCTTCTAACGACACCACTCACGTGCGGATAGCTCGAAAAAATGTTGAAATGAAAAACTAGTTTTTGGACCATAACTTTAATTTTTATATTACACCTACCTTAGTTTATTACATATTTAGCTAGCCCTCGCCGAGGCGCTTCTAACGACACCACTCACGTGCGGATAGCTCGAAAAAATGTTGAAATGAAAAACTAGTTTTTGGACCATAACTTTAATTTTTATATTACACCTACCTTAGTTTATTACATATTTAGCTAGCCCTCGCCGAGGCGCTTCTAACGACACCACTCACGTGCGGATAGCTCGAAAAAATGTTGAAATGAAAAACTAGTTTTTGGACCATAACTTTAATTTTTATATTACACCTACCTTAGTTTATTACATATTTAGCTAGTCCTCGCCGAGGCGCTTCTAACGACACCACTCACGTGCGGATAGCTCGAAAAAATGTTGAAATGAAAAACTAGTTTTTGGACCATAACTTTAATTTTTATATTACACCTACCTTAGTTTATTACATATTTAGCTAGCCCTCGCCGAGGCGCTTCTAACGACACCACTCACGTGCGGATAGCTCGAAAAAATGTTGAAATGAAAAACTAGTTTTTGGACCATAACTTTAATTTTTTATATTACACCTACCTTAGATTATTACATATTTAGCTAGCCCTCGCCGAGGCGCTTCTAACGACACCATTCACGTGCGGCTAGCTCAAAAAAATGTAGTTATGAAAAACTAGTTTTTGGACCATAACTTTAATTTTTTATATTACACCTACCTTAGATTATTAAATATTTAGCTAGTCCTCGCCGAGGCGCTTCTAACGACACCACTTACGTGCGGCTAGCTCAAAAAAATGTAGTTATAAAAAACTAGTTTTTGGACCATAACTTTAATTTTTTATATAACACCTACCTTAGATTATTACATATTTAGCTAGCCCTCGCCGAGGCGCTTCTAACGACACCACTCACGTGCGGATAGCTCGAAAAAATGTTGAAATGAAAAACTAGTTTTTGGACCATAACTTTAATTTTTATATTACACCTACCTTAGTTTATTACATATTTACGTAGCCCTCGCCGAGGCGCTTCTAACGACACCACTCACGTGCGGATAGCTCGAAAAAATGTTGAAATGAAAAACTAGTTTTTGGACCATAACTTTAATTTTTATATTACACCTACCTTAGTTTATTACATATTTACGTAGCCCTCGCCGAGGCGCTTCTAACGACACCACTCACGTGCGGATAGCTCGAAAAAATGTTGAAATGAAAAACTAGTTTTTGGACCATAACTTTAATTTTTATATTACACCTACCTTAGTTTATTACATATTTAGCTAGCCCTCGCCGAGGCGCTTCTAACGACACCACTCACGTGCGGATAGCTCGAAAAAATTTTGAAATGAAAAACTAGTTTTTGGACCATAACTTTAATTTTTATATTACACCTACCTTAGTTTATTACATATTTAGCTAGCCCTCGCCGAGGCGCTTCTAACGACACCACTCACGTGCGGATAGCTCGAAAAAATGTTGAAATGAAAAACTAGTTTTTGGACCATAACTTTAATTTTTAAATTACACCTACCTTAGATTATTACATATTTAGCTAGCCCTCGCCGAGGCGCTTCTAACGACACCACTCACGTGCGGCTAGCTCAAAAAAATGTAGTTATGAAAAACTAGTTTTTGGACCATAACTTTAATTTTTTATATTACACCTACCTTAGATTATTACATATTTAGCTAGCCCTCGCCGAGGCGCTTCTAACGACACCACTAACGTGCGGCTAGCTCAAAAAAATGTAGTTATTAAAAACTAGTTTTTGGACCATAACTTTAATTTTTATATTACACCTACCTTAGTTTATTACATATTTAGCTAGCCCTCGCCGAGGCGCTTCTAACGACACCACTCACGTGCGGATAGCTCGAAAAAATGTTGAAATGAAAAACTAGTTTTTGGACCATAACTTTAATTTTTATATTACACCTACCTTAGTTTATTACATATTTAGCTAGCCCTCGCCGAGGCGCTTCTAACGACACCACTCACGTGCGGATAGCTCGAAAAAATTTTGAAATGAAAAACTAGTTTTTGGACCATAACTTTAATTTTTATATTACACCTACCTTAGTTTATTACATATTTAGCTAGCCCTCGCCGAGGCGCTTCTAACGACACCACTCACGTGCGGATAGCTCGAAAAAATGTTGAAATGAAAAACTAGTTTTTGGACCATAACTTTAATTTTTATATTACACCTACCTTAGTTTATTACATATTTAGCTAGCCCTCGCCGAGGCGCTTCTAACGACACCACTCACGTGCGGATAGCTCGAAAAAATGTTGAAATGAAAAACTAGTTTTTGGACCATAACTTTAATTTTTATATTACACCTACCTTAGTTTATTACATATTTAGCTAGCCCTCGCCGAGGCGCTTCTAACGACACCACTCACGTGCGGATAGCTCGAAAAAATGTTGAAATGAAAAACTAGTTTTTGGACCATAACTTTAATTTTTATATTACACCTACCTTAGTTTATTACATATTTAGCTAGCCCTCGCCGAGGCGCTTCTAACGACACCACTCACGTGCGGATAGCTCGAAAAAATGTTGAAATGAAAAACTAGTTTTTGGACCATAACTTTAATTTTCAAATTACACCTACCTTAGTTTATTACATATTTAGCTAGCCCTCGCCGAGGCGCTTCTAACGACACCACTCACGTGCGGATAGCTCGAAAAAATGTTGAAATGAAAAACTAGTTTTTGGACCATAACTTTAATTTTTATATTACACCTACCTTAGTTTATTACATATTTACGTAGCCCTCGCCGAGGCGCTTCTAACGACACCACTCACGTGCGGATAGCTCGAAAAAATGTTGAAATGAAAAACTAGTTTTTGGACCATAACTTTAATTTTTATATTACACCTACCTTAGTTTATTACATATTTAGCTAGTCCTCGCCGAGGCGCTTCTAACGACACCACTCACGTGCGGATAGCTCGAAAAAATGTTGAAATGAAAAACTAGTTTTTGGACCATAACTTTAATTTTTATATTACACCTACCTTAGTTTATTACATATTTACGTAGCCCTCGCCGAGGCGCTTCTAACGACACCACTCACGTGCGGATAGCTCGAAAAAATGTTGAAATGAAAAACTAGTTTTTGGACCATAACTTTAATTTTTATATTACACCTACCTTAGTTTATTACATATTTAGCTAGCCTTCGCCGAGGCGCTTCTAACGACACCACTCACGTGCGGATAGCTCGAAAAAATGTTGAAATGAAAAACTAGTTTTTGGACCATAACTTTAATTTTTATATTACACCTACCTTAGTTTATTACATATTTAGCTAGCCCTCGCCGAGGCGCTTCTAACGACACCACTCACGTGCGGATAGCTCGAAAAAATGTTGAAATGAAAAACTAGTTTTTGGACCATAACTTTAATTTTTATATTACACCTACCTTAGTTTATTACATATTTAGCTAGCCCTCGCCGAGGCGCTTCTAACGACACCACTCACGTGCGGATAGCTCGAAAAAATGTTGAAATGAAAAACTAGTTTTTGGACCATAACTTTAATTTTTATATTACACCTACCTTAGTTTATTACATATTTACGTAGCCCTCGCCGAGGCGCTTCTAACGACACCACTCACGTGCGGATAGCTCGAAAAAATTTTGAAATGAAAAACTAGTTTTTGGACCATAACTTTAATTTTTATATTACACCTACCTTAGTTTATTACATATTTAGCTAGCCCTCGCCGAGGCGCTTCTAACGACACCACTCACGTGCGGATAGCTCGAAAAAATGTTGAAATGAAAAACTAGTTTTTGGACCATAACTTTAATTTTTATATTACACCTACCTTAGTTTATTACATATTTACGTAGCCCTCGCCGAGGCGCTTCTAACGACACCACTCACGTGCGGATAGCTCGAAAAAATGTTGAAATGAAAAACTAGTTTTTGGACCATAACTTTAATTTTTATATTACACCTACCTTAGTTTATTACATATTTCGCTAGCCCTCGCCGAGGCGCTTCTAACGACACCACTCACGTGCGGATAGCTCGAAAAAATGTTGAAATGAAAAACTAGTTTTTGGACCATAACTTTAATTTTTATATTACACCTACCTTAGTTTATTACATATTTAGCTAGCCCTCGCCGAGGCGCTTCTAACGACACCACTCACGTGCGGATAGCTCGAATAAATGTTGAAATGAAAAACTAGTTTTTGGACCATAACTTTAAGTTTTAAATTACACCTACCTTAGTTTATTACATATTTAGCTAGCCCTCGCCGAGGCGCTTCTAACGACACCACTCACGTGCGGATAGCTCGAAAAAATGTTGAAATGAAAAACTAGTTTTTGGACCATAACTTTAATTTTTATATTACACCTACCTTAGTTTATTACATATTTAGCTAGCCCTCGCCGAGGCGCTTCTAACGACACCACTCACGTGCGGATAGCTCGAAAAAATGTTGAAATGAAAAACTAGTTTTTGGACCATAACTTTAATTTTTATATTACACCTACCTTAGTTTATTACATATTTAGCTAGCCCTCGCCGAGGCGCTTCTAACGACACCACTAACGTGCGGCTAGCTCAAAAAAATGTAGTTATTAAAAACTAGTTTTTGGACCATAACTTTAATTTTTATATTACACCTACCTTAGTTTATTACATATTTAGCTAGCCCTCGCCGAGGCGCTTCTAACGACACCACTCACGTGCGGATAGCTCGAAAAAATGTTGAAATGAAAAACTAGTTTTTGGACCATAACTTTAATTTTTATATTACACCTACCTTAGTTTATTACATATTTAGCTAGCCCTCGCCGAGGCGCTTCTAACGACACCACTCACGTGCGGATAGCTCGAAAAAATGTTGAAATGAAAAACTAGTTTTTGGACCATAACTTTAATTTTTATATTACACCTACCTTAGTTTATTACATATTTAGCTAGCCCTCGCCGAGGCGCTTCTAACGACACCACTCACGTGCGGATAGCTCGAAAAAATGTTGAAATGAAAAACTAGTTTTTGGACCATAACTTTAATTTTTATATTACACCTACCTTAGTTTATTACATATTTACGTAGCCCTCGCCGAGGCGCTTCTAACGACACCACTCACGTGCGGATAGCTCGAAAAAATGTTGAAATGAAAAACTAGTTTTTGGACCATAACTTTAATTTTTATATTACACCTACCTTAGTTTATTACATATTTAGCTAGCCCTCGCCGAGGCGCTTCTAACGACACCACTCACGTGCGGATAGCTCGAAAAAATGTTGAAATGAAAAACTAGTTTTTGGACCATAACTTTAATTTTTATATTACACCTACCTTAGTTTATTACATATTTAGCTAGCCCTCGCCGAGGCGCTTCTAACGACACCACTCACGTGCGGATAGCTCGAAAAAATGTTGAAATGAAAAACTAGTTTTTGGACCATAACTTTAATTTTTATATTACACCTACCTTAGTTTATTACATATTTAGCTAGCCCTCGCCGAGGCGCTTCTAACGACACCACTCACGTGCGGATAGCTCGAAAAAATGTTGAAATGAAAAACTAGTTTTTGGACCATAACTTTAATTTTTATATTACACCTACCTTAGTTTATTACATATTTAGCTAGCCCTCGCCGAGGCGCTTCTAACGACACCACTCACGTGCGGATAGCTCGAAAAAATGTTGAAATGAAAAACTAGTTTTTGGACCATAACTTTAATTTTTAAATTACACCTACCTTAGTTTATTACATATTTAGCTAGCCCTCGCCGAGGCGCTTCTAACGACACCACTCACGTGCGGATAGCTCGAAAAAATGTTGAAATGAAAAACTAGTTTTTGGACCATAACTTTAATTTTTATATTACACCTACCTTAGTTTATTACATATTTACGTAGCCCTCGCCGAGGCGCTTCTAACGACACCACTCACGTGCGGATAGCTCGAAAAAATGTTGAAATGAAAAACTAGTTTTTGGACCATAACTTTAATTTTTATATTACACCTACCTTAGTTTATTACATATTTAGCTAGTCCTCGCCGAGGCGCTTCTAACGACACCACTCACGTGCGGATAGCTCGAAAAAATGTTGAAATGAAAAACTAGTTTTTGGACCATAACTTTAATTTTTATATTACACCTACCTTAGTTTATTACATATTTACGTAGCCCTCGCCGAGGCGCTTCTAACGACACCACTCACGTGCGGATAGCTCGAAAAAATGTTGAAATGAAAAACTAGTTTTTGGACCATAACTTTAATTTTTATATTACACCTACCTTAGTTTATTACATATTTAGCTAGCCTTCGCCGAGGCGCTTCTAACGACACCACTCACGTGCGGATAGCTCGAAAAAATGTTGAAATGAAAAACTAGTTTTTGGACCATAACTTTAATTTTTATATTACACCTACCTTAGTTTATTACATATTTAGCTAGCCCTCGCCGAGGCGCTTCTAACGACACCACTCACGTGCGGATAGCTCGAAAAAATGTTGAAATGAAAAACTAGTTTTTGGACCATAACTTTAATTTTTATATTACACCTACCTTAGTTTATTACATATTTAGCTAGCCCTCGCCGAGGCGCTTCTAACGACACCACTCACGTGCGGATAGCTCGAAAAAATGTTGAAATGAAAAACTAGTTTTTGGACCATAACTTTAATTTTTATATTACACCTACCTTAGTTTATTACATATTTAGCTAGCCCTCGCCGAGGCGCTTCTAACGACACCACTCACGTGCGGATAGCTCGAAAAAATGTTGAAATGAAAAACTAGTTTTTGGACCATAACTTTAATTTTTATATTACACCTACCTTAGTTTATTACATATTTAGCTAGCCCTCGCCGAGGCGCTTCTAACGACACCACTCACGTGCGGATAGCTCGAAAAAATGTTGAAATGAAAAACTAGTTTTTGGACCATAACTTTAATTTTTATATTACACCTACCTTAGTTTATTACATATTTAGCTAGTCCTCGCCGAGGCGCTTCTAACGACACCACTCACGTGCGGATAGCTCGAAAAAATGTTGAAATGAAAAACTAGTTTTTGGACCATAACTTTAATTTTTATATTACACCTACCTTAGTTTATTACATATTTACGTAGCCCTCGCCGAGGCGCTTCTAACGACACCACTCACGTGCGGATAGCTCGAAAAAATGTTGAAATGAAAAACTAGTTTTTGGACCATAACTTTAATTTTTATATTACACCTACCTTAGTTTATTACATATTTACGTAGCCCTCGCCGAGGCGCTTCTAACGACACCACTCACGTGCGGATAGCTCGAAAAAATGTTGAAATGAAAAACTAGTTTTTGGACCATAACTTTAGTTTTTATATTACACCTACCTTAGTTTATTACATATTTACGTAGCCCTCGCCGAGGCGCTTCTAACGACACCACTCACGTGCGGATAGCTCGAAAAAATGTTGAAATGAAAAACTAGTTTTTGGACCATAACTTTAATTTTTATATTACACCTACCTTAGTTTATTACATATTTACGTAGCCCTCGCCGAGGCGCTTCTAACGACACCACTCACGTGCGGATAGCTCGAAAAAATGTTGAAATGAAAAACTAGTTTTTGGACCATAACTTTAATTTTTATATTACACCTACCTTAGTTTATTACATATTTACGTAGCCCTCGCCGAGGCGCTTCTAACGACACCACTCACGTGCGGATAGCTCGAAAAAATGTTGAAATGAAAAACTAGTTTTTGGACCATAACTTTAATTTTTATATTACACCTACCTTAGTTTATTACATATTTACGTAGCCCTCGCCGAGGCGCTTCTAACGACACCACTCACGTGCGGATAGCTCGAAAAAATGTTGAAATGAAAAACTAGTTTTTGGACCATAACTTTAATTTTTATATTACACCTACCTTAGTTTATTACATATTTACGTAGCCCTCGCCGAGGCGCTTCTAACGACACCACTCACGTGCGGATAGCTCGAAAAAATGTTGAAATGAAAAACTAGTTTTTGGACCATAACTTTAATTTTTATATTACACCTACCTTAGTTTATTACATATTTACGTAGCCCTCGCCGAGGCGCTTCTAACGACACCACTCACGTGCGGATAGCTCGAAAAAATGTTGAAATGAAAAACTAGTTTTTGGACCATAACTTTAATTTTTATATTACACCTACCTTAGTTTATTACATATTTACGTAGCCCTCGCCGAGGCGCTTCTAACGACACCACTCACGTGCGGATAGCTCGAAAAAATGTTGAAATGAAAAACTAGTTTTTGGACCATAACTTTAATTTTTATATTACACCTACCTTAGTTTATTACATATTTACGTAGCCCTCGCCGAGGCGCTTCTAACGACACCACTCACGTGCGGATAGCTCGAAAAAATGTTGAAATGAAAAACTAGTTTTTGGACCATAACTTTAATTTTTATATTACACCTACCTTAGTTTATTACATATTTACGTAGCCCTCGCCGAGGCGCTTCTAACGACACCACTCACGTGCGGATAGCTCGAAAAAATGTTGAAATGAAAAACTAGTTTTTGGACCATAACTTTAATTTTTATATTACACCTACCTTAGTTTATTACATATTTACGTAGCCCTCGCCGAGGCGCTTCTAACGACACCACTCACTTGCGGATAGCTCGAAAAAATGTTGAAATGAAAAACTAGTTTTTGGACCATAACTTTAATTTTTATATTACACCTACCTTAGTTTATTACATATTTACGTAGCCATCGCCGAGGCGCTTCTAACGACACCACTCACGTGCGGATAGCTCGAAAAAATGTTGAAATGAAAAACTAGTTTTTGGACCATAACTTTAATTTTTATATTACACCTACCTTAGTTTATTACATATTTACGTAGCCCTCGCCGAGGCGCTTCTAACGACACCACTCACGTGCGGATAGCTCGAAAAAATGTTGAAATGAAAAACTAGTTTTTGGACCATAACTTTAATTTTTATATTACACCTACCTTAGTTTATTACATATTTACGTAGCCCTCGCCGAGGCGCTTCTAACGACACCACTCACGTGCGGATAGCTCGAAAAAATGTTGAAATGAAAAACTAGTTTTTGGACCATAACTTTAATTTTTATATTACACCTACCTTAGTTTATTACATATTTACGTAGCCCTCGCCGAGGCGCTTCTAACGACACCACTCACGTGCGGATAGCTCGAAAAAATGTTGAAATGAAAAACTAGTTTTTGGACCATAACTTTAATTTTTATATTACACCTACCTTAGTTTATTACATATTTACGTAGCCCTCGCCGAGGCGCTTCTAACGACACCACTCACGTGCGGATAGCTCGAAAAAATGTTGAAATGAAAAACTAGTTTTTGGACCATAACTTTAATTTTTATATTACACCTACCTTAGTTTATTACATATTTACGTAGCCCTCGCCGAGGCGCTTCTAACGACACCACTCACGTGCGGATAGCTCGAAAAAATGTTGAAATGAAAAACTAGTTTTTGGACCATAACTTTAATTTTTATATTACACCTACCTTAGTTTATTACATATTTACGTAGCCCTCGCCGAGGCGCTTCTAACGACACCACTCACGTGCGGATAGCTCGAAAAAATGTTGAAATGAAAAACTAGTTTTTGGACCATAACTTTAATTTTTATATTACACCTACCTTAGTTTATTACATATTTACGTAGCCCTCGCCGAGGCGCTTCTAACGACACCACTCACGTGCGGATAGCTCGAAAAAATGTTGAAATGAAAAACTAGTTTTTGGACCATAACTTTAATTTTTATATTACACCTACCTTAGTTTATTACATATTTACGTAGCCCTCGCCGAGGCGCTTCTAACGACACCACTCACGTGCGGATAGCTCGAAAAAATGTTGAAATGAAAAACTAGTTTTTGGACCATAACTTTAATTTTTATATTACACCTACCTTAGTTTATTACATATTTACGTAGCCCTCGCCGAGGCGCTTCTAACGACACCACTCACGTGCGGATAGCTCGAAAAAATGTTGAAATGAAAAACTAGTTTTTGGACCATAACTTTAATTTTTATATTACACCTACCTTAGTTTATTACATATTTAGCTAGTCCTCGCCGAGGCGCTTCTAACGACACCACTCACGTGCGGATAGCTCGAAAAAATGTTGAAATGAAAAACTAGTTTTTGGACCATAACTTTAATTTTTATATTACACCTACCTTAGTTTATTACATATTTACGTAGCCCTCGCCGAGGCGCTTCTAACGACACCACTCACGTGCGGATAGCTCGAAAAAATGTTGAAATGAAAAACTAGTTTTTGGACCATAACTTTAATTTTTATATTACACCTACCTTAGTTTATTACATATTTAGCTAGCCTTCGCCGAGGCGCTTCTAACGACACCACTCACGTGCGGATAGCTCGAAAAAATGTTGAAATGAAAAACTAGTTTTTGGACCATAACTTTAATTTTTATATTACACCTACCTTAGTTTATTACATATTTAGCTAGCCCTCGCCGAGGCGCTTCTAACGACACCACTCACGTGCGGATAGCTCGAAAAAATGTTGAAATGAAAAACTAGTTTTTGGACCATAACTTTAATTTTTATATTACACCTACCTTAGTTTATTACATATTTAGCTAGCCCTCGCCGAGGCGCTTCTAACGACACCACTCACGTGCGGATAGCTCGAAAAAATGTTGAAATGAAAAACTAGTTTTTGGACCATAACTTTAATTTTTATATTACACCTACCTTAGTTTATTACATATTTAGCTAGCCCTCGCCGAGGCGCTTCTAACGACACCACTCACGTGCGGATAGCTCGAAAAAATTTTGAAATGAAAAACTAGTTTTTGGACCATAACTTTAATTTTTATATTACACCTACCTTAGTTTATTACATATTTAGCTAGCCCTCGCCGAGGCGCTTCTAACGACACCACTCACGTGCGGATAGCTCGAAAAAATGTTGAAATGAAAAACTAGTTTTTGGACCATAACTTTAATTTTTATATTACACCTACCTTAGTTTATTACATATTTACGTAGCCCTCGCCGAGGCGCTTCTAACGACACCACTCACGTGCGGATAGCTCGAAAAAATGTTGAAATGAAAAACTAGTTTTTGGACCATAACTTTAATTTTTATATTACACCTACCTTAGTTTATTACATATTTCGCTAGCCCTCGCCGAGGCGCTTCTAACGACACCACTCACGTGCGGATAGCTCGAAAAAATGTTGAAATGAAAAACTAGTTTTTGGACCATAACTTTAATTTTTATATTACACCTACCTTAGTTTATTACATATTTAGCTAGCCCTCGCCGAGGCGCTTCTAACGACACCACTCACGTGCGGATAGCTCGAATAAATGTTGAAATGAAAAACTAGTTTTTGGACCATAACTTTAAGTTTTAAATTACACCTACCTTAGTTTATTACATATTTAGCTAGCCCTCGCCGAGGCGCTTCTAACGACACCACTCACGTGCGGATAGCTCGAAAAAATGTTGAAATGAAAAACTAGTTTTTGGACCATAACTTTAATTTTTATATTACACCTACCTTAGTTTATTACATATTTAGCTAGCCCTCGCCGAGGCGCTTCTAACGACACCACTCACGTGCGGATAGCTCGAAAAAATGTTGAAATGAAAAACTAGTTTTTGGACCATAACTTTAATTTTTATATTACACCTACCTTAGTTTATTACATATTTAGCTAGCCCTCGCCGAGGCGCTTCTAACGACACCACTAACGTGCGGCTAGCTCAAAAAAATGTAGTTATTAAAAACTAGTTTTTGGACCATAACTTTAATTTTTATATTACACCTACCTTAGTTTATTACATATTTAGCTAGCCCTCGCCGAGGCGCTTCTAACGACACCACTCACGTGCGGATAGCTCGAAAAAATGTTGAAATGAAAAACTAGTTTTTGGACCATAACTTTAATTTTTATATTACACCTACCTTAGTTTATTACATATTTAGCTAGCCCTCGCCGAGGCGCTTCTAACGACACCACTCACGTGCGGATAGCTCGAAAAAATGTTGAAATGAAAAACTAGTTTTTGGACCATAACTTTAATTTTTATATTACACCTACCTTAGTTTATTACATATTTAGCTAGCCCTCGCCGAGGCGCTTCTAACGACACCACTCACGTGCGGATAGCTCGAAAAAATGTTGAAATGAAAAACTAGTTTTTGGACCATAACTTTAATTTTTATATTACACCTACCTTAGTTTATTACATATTTACGTAGCCCTCGCCGAGGCGCTTCTAACGACACCACTCACGTGCGGATAGCTCGAAAAAATGTTGAAATGAAAAACTAGTTTTTGGACCATAACTTTAATTTTTATATTACACCTACCTTAGTTTATTACATATTTAGCTAGCCCTCGCCGAGGCGCTTCTAACGACACCACTCACGTGCGGATAGCTCGAAAAAATGTTGAAATGAAAAACTAGTTTTTGGACCATAACTTTAATTTTTATATTACACCTACCTTAGTTTATTACATATTTACGTAGCCCTCGCCGAGGCGCTTCTAACGACACCACTCACGTGCGGATAGCTCGAAAAAATGTTGAAATGAAAAACTAGTTTTTGGACCATAACTTTAATTTTTATATTACACCTACCTTAGTTTATTACATATTTACGTAGCCCTCGCCGAGGCGCTTCTAACGACACCACTCACGTGCGGATAGCTCGAAAAAATGTTGAAATGAAAAACTAGTTTTTGGACCATAACTTTAATTTTTATATTACACCTACCTTAGTTTATTACATATTTACGTAGCCCTCGCCGAGGCGCTTCTAACGACACCACTCACGTGCGGATAGCTCGAAAAAATGTTGAAATGAAAAACTAGTTTTTGGACCATAACTTTAATTTTTATATTACACCTACCTTAGTTTATTACATATTTACGTAGCCCTCGCCGAGGCGCTTCTAACGACACCACTAACGTGCGGCTAGCTCAAAAAAATGTAGTTATTAAAAACTAGTTTTTGGACCATAACTTTAATTTTTATATTACACCTACCTTAGTTTATTACATATTTAGCTAGCCCTCGCCGAGGCGCTTCTAACGACACCACTCACGTGCGGATAGCTCGAAAAAATGTTGAAATGAAAAACTAGTTTTTGGACCATAACTTTAATTTTTATATTACACCTACCTTAGTTTATTACATATTTAGCTAGCCTTCGCCGAGGCGCTTCTAACGACACCACTCACGTGCGGATAGCTCGAAAAAATGTTGAAATGAAAAACTAGTTTTTGGACCATAACTTTAATTTTTATATTACACCTACCTTAGTTTATTACATATTTAGCTAGCCCTCGCCGAGGCGCTTCTAACGACACCACTCACGTGCGGATAGCTCGAAAAAATGTTGAAATGAAAAACTAGTTTTTGGACCATAACTTTAATTTTTATATTACACCTACCTTAGTTTATTACATATTTAGCTAGCCCTCGCCGAGGCGCTTCTAACGACACCACTCACGTGCGGATAGCTCGAAAAAATGTTGAAATGAAAAACTAGTTTTTGGACCATAACTTTAATTTTTATATTACACCTACCTTAGTTTATTACATATTTAGCTAGTCCTCGCCGAGGCGCTTCTAACGACACCACTCACGTGCGGATAGCTCGAAAAAATGTTGAAATGAAAAACTAGTTTTTGGACCATAACTTTAATTTTTATATTACACCTACCTTAGTTTATTACATATTTAGCTAGCCCTCGCCGAGGCGCTTCTAACGACACCACTCACGTGCGGATAGCTCGAAAAAATGTTGAAATGAAAAACTAGTTTTTGGACCATAACTTTAATTTTTTATATTACACCTACCTTAGATTATTACATATTTAACTAGCCCTCGCCGAGGCGCTTCTAACGACACCATTCACGTGCGGCTAGCTCAAAAAAATGTAGTTATGAAAAACTAGTTTTTGGACCATAACTTTAATTTTTTATATTACACCTACCTTAGATTATTAAATATTTAGCTAGTCCTCGCCGAGGCGCTTCTAACGACACCACTTACGTGCGGCTAGCTCAAAAAAATGTAGTTATAAAAAACTAGTTTTTGGACCATAACTTTAATTTTTTATATTACACCTACCTTAGATTATTACATATTTAGCTAGCCCTCGCCGAGGCGCTTCTAACGACACCACTCACGTGCGGATAGCTCGAAAAAATGTTGAAATGAAAAACTAGTTTTTGGACCATAACTTTAATTTTTATATTACACCTACCTTAGTTTATTACATATTTACGTAGCCCTCGCCGAGGCGCTTCTAACGACACCACTCACGTGCGGATAGCTCGAAAAAATGTTGAAATTAAAAACTAGTTTTTGGACCATAACTTTAATTTTTATATTACACCTACCTTAGTTTATTACATATTTACGTAGCCCTCGCCGAGGCGCTTCTAACGACACCACTCACGTGCGGATAGCTCGAAAAAATGTTGAAATGAAAAACTAGTTTTTGGACCATAACTTTAATTTTTATATTACACCTACCTTAGTTTATTACATATTTAGCTAGCCCTCGCCGAGGCGCTTCTAACGACACCACTCACGTGCGGATAGCTCGAAAAAATTTTGAAATGAAAAACTAGTTTTTGGACCATAACTTTAATTTTTATATTACACCTACCTTAGTTTATTACATATTTAGCTAGCCCTCGCCGAGGCGCTTCTAACGACACCACTCACGTGCGGATAGCTCGAAAAAATGTTGAAATGAAAAACTAGTTTTTGGACCATAACTTTAATTTTTAAATTACACCTACCTTAGATTATTACATATTTAGCTAGCCCTCGCCGAGGCGCTTCTAACGACACCACTCACGTGCGGCTAGCTCAAAAAAATGTAGTTATGAAAAACTAGTTTTTGGACCATAACTTTAATTTTTTATATTACACCTACCTTAGATTATTACATATTTAGCTAGCCCTCGCCGAGGCGCTTCTAACGACACCACTAACGTGCGGCTAGCTCAAAAAAATGTAGTTATTAAAAACTAGTTTTTGGACCATAACTTTAATTTTTATATTACACCTACCTTAGTTTATTACATATTTAGCTAGCCCTCGCCGAGGCGCTTCTAACGACACCACTCACGTGCGGATAGCTCGAAAAAATGTTGAAATGAAAAACTAGTTTTTGGACCATAACTTTAATTTTTATATTACACCTACCTTAGTTTATTACATATTTAGCTAGCCCTCGCCGAGGCGCTTCTAACGACACCACTCACGTGCGGATAGCTCGAAAAAATTTTGAAATGAAAAACTAGTTTTTGGACCATAACTTTAATTTTTATATTACACCTACCTTAGTTTATTACATATTTAGCTAGCCCTCGCCGAGGCGCTTCTAACGACACCACTCACGTGCGGATAGCTCGAAAAAATGTTGAAATGAAAAACTAGTTTTTGTACCATAACTTTAATTTTTATATTACACCTACCTTAGTTTATTACATATTTACGTAGCCCTCGCCGAGGCGCTTCTAACGACACCACTCACGTGCGGATAGCTCGAAAAAATGTTGAAATGAAAAACTAGTTTTTGGACCATAACTTTAATTTTTATATTACACCTACCTTAGTTTATTACATATTTAGCTAGCCCTCGCCGAGGCGCTTCTAACGACACCACTCACGTGCGGATAGCTCGAAAAAATGTTGAAATGAAAAACTAGTTTTTGGACCATAACTTTAATTTTTATATTACACCTACCTTAGTTTATTACATATTTAGCTAGCCCTCGCCGAGGCGCTTCTAACGACACCACTCACGTGCGGATAGCTCGAAAAAATGTTGAAATGAAAAACTAGTTTTTGGACCATAACTTTAATTTTTAAATTACACCTACCTTAGTTTATTACATATTTAGCTAGCCCTCGCCGAGGCGCTTCTAACGACACCACTCACGTGCGGATAGCTCGAAAAAATGTTGAAATGAAAAACTAGTTTTTGGACCATAACTTTAATTTTTATATTACACCTACCTTAGTTTATTACATATTTACGTAGCCCTCGCCGAGGCGCTTCTAACGACACCACTCACGTGCGGATAGCTCGAAAAAATGTTGAAATGAAAAACTAGTTTTTGGACCATAACTTTAATTTTTATATTACACCTACCTTAGTTTATTACATATTTAGCTAGTCCTCGCCGAGGCGCTTCTAACGACACCACTCACGTGCGGATAGCTCGAAAAAATGTTGAAATGAAAAACTAGTTTTTGGACCATAACTTTAATTTTTATATTACACCTACCTTAGTTTATTACATATTTACGTAGCCCTCGCCGAGGCGCTTCTAACGACACCACTCACGTGCGGATAGCTCGAAAAAATGTTGAAATGAAAAACTAGTTTTTGGACCATAACTTTAATTTTTATATTACACCTACCTTAGTTTATTACATATTTAGCTAGCCTTCGCCGAGGCGCTTCTAACGACACCACTCACGTGCGGATAGCTCGAAAAAATGTTGAAATGAAAAACTAGTTTTTGGACCATAACTTTAATTTTTATATTACACCTACCTTAGTTTATTACATATTTAGCTAGCCCTCGCCGAGGCGCTTCTAACGACACCACTCACGTGCGGATAGCTCGAAAAAATGTTGAAATGAAAAACTAGTTTTTGGACCATAACTTTAATTTTTATATTACACCTACCTTAGTTTATTACATATTTAGCTAGCCCTCGCCGAGGCGCTTCTAACGACACCACTCACGTGCGGATAGCTCGAAAAAATGTTGAAATGAAAAACTAGTTTTTGGACCATAACTTTAATTTTTATATTACACCTACCTTAGTTTATTACATATTTAGCTAGCCCTCGCCGAGGCGCTTCTAACGACACCACTCACGTGCGGATAGCTCGAAAAAATTTTGAAATGAAAAACTAGTTTTTGGACCATAACTTTAATTTTTATATTACACCTACCTTAGTTTATTACATATTTAGCTAGCCCTCGCCGAGGCGCTTCTAACGACACCACTCACGTGCGGATAGCTCGAAAAAATGTTGAAATGAAAAACTAGTTTTTGGACCATAACTTTAATTTTTATATTACACCTACCTTAGTTTATTACATATTTACGTAGCCCTCGCCGAGGCGCTTCTAACGACACCACTCACGTGCGGATAGCTCGAAAAAATGTTGAAATGAAAAACTAGTTTTTGGACCATAACTTTAATTTTTATATTACACCTACCTTAGTTTATTACATATTTCGCTAGCCCTCGCCGAGGCGCTTCTAACGACACCACTCACGTGCGGATAGCTCGAAAAAATGTTGAAATGAAAAACTAGTTTTTGGACCATAACTTTAATTTTTATATTACACCTACCTTAGTTTATTACATATTTAGCTAGCCCTCGCCGAGGCGCTTCTAACGACACCACTCACGTGCGGATAGCTCGAATAAATGTTGAAATGAAAAACTAGTTTTTGGACCATAACTTTAAGTTTTAAATTACACCTACCTTAGTTTATTACATATTTAGCTAGCCCTCGCCGAGGCGCTTCTAACGACACCACTCACGTGCGGATAGCTCGAAAAAATGTTGAAATGAAAAACTAGTTTTTGGACCATAACTTTAATTTTTATATTACACCTACCTTAGTTTATTACATATTTAGCTAGCCCTCGCCGAGGCGCTTCTAACGACACCACTCACGTGCGGATAGCTCGAAAAAATGTTGAAATGAAAAACTAGTTTTTGGACCATAACTTTAATTTTTATATTACACCTACCTTAGTTTATTACATATTTAGCTAGCCCTCGCCGAGGCGCTTCTAACGACACCACTAACGTGCGGCTAGCTCAAAAAAATGTAGTTATTAAAAACTAGTTTTTGGACCATAACTTTAATTTTTATATTACACCTACCTTAGTTTATTACATATTTAGCTAGCCCTCGCCGAGGCGCTTCTAACGACACCACTCACGTGCGGATAGCTCGAAAAAATGTTGAAATGAAAAACTAGTTTTTGGACCATAACTTTAATTTTTATATTACACCTACCTTAGTTTATTACATATTTAGCTAGCCCTCGCCGAGGCGCTTCTAACGACACCACTCACGTGCGGATAGCTCGAAAAAATGTTGAAATGAAAAACTAGTTTTTGGACCATAACTTTAATTTTTATATTACACCTACCTTAGTTTATTACATATTTAGCTAGCCCTCGCCGAGGCGCTTCTAACGACACCACTCACGTGCGGATAGCTCGAAAAAATGTTGAAATGAAAAACTAGTTTTTGGACCATAACTTTAATTTTTATATTACACCTACCTTAGTTTATTACATATTTAGCTAGCCCTCGCCGAGGCGCTTCTAACGACACCACTCACGTGCGGATAGCTCGAAAAAATGTTGAAATGAAAAACTAGTTTTTGGACCATAACTTTAATTTTTATATTACACCTACCTTAGTTTATTACATATTTAGCTAGCCCTCGCCGAGGCGCTTCTAACGACACCACTCACGTGCGGATAGCTCGAAAAAATGTTGAAATGAAAAACTAGTTTTTGGACCATAACTTTAATTTTTATATTACACCTACCTTAGTTTATTACATATTTAGCTAGCCCTCGCCGAGGCGCTTCTAACGACACCACTCACGTGCGGATAGCTCGAAAAAATGTTGAAATGAAAAACTAGTTTTTGGACCATAACTTTAATTTTTATATTACACCTACCTTAGTTTATTACATATTTAGCTAGCCCTCGCCGAGGCGCTTCTAACGACACCACTCACGTGCGGATAGCTCGAAAAAATGTTGAAATGAAAAACTAGTTTTTGGACCATAACTTTAATTTTTATATTACACCTACCTTAGTTTATTACATATTTAGCTAGCCCTCGCCGAGGCGCTTCTAACGACACCACTCACGTGCGGATAGCTCGAAAAAATGTTGAAATGAAAAACTAGTTTTTGGACCATAACTTTAATTTTTAAATTACACCTACCTTAGTTTATTACATATTTAGCTAGCCCTCGCCGAGGCGCTTCTAACGACACCACTCACGTGCGGATAGCTCGAAAAAATGTTGAAATGAAAAACTAGTTTTTGGACCATAACTTTAATTTTTATATTACACCTACCTTAGTTTATTACATATTTACGTAGCCCTCGCCGAGGCGCTTCTAACGACACCACTCACGTGCGGATAGCTCGAAAAAATGTTGAAATGAAAAACTAGTTTTTGGACCATAACTTTAATTTTTATATTACACCTACCTTAGTTTATTACATATTTAGCTAGTCCTCGCCGAGGCGCTTCTAACGACACCACTCACGTGCGGATAGCTCGAAAAAATGTTGAAATGAAAAACTAGTTTTTGGACCATAACTTTAATTTTTATATTACACCTACCTTAGTTTATTACATATTTACGTAGCCCTCGCCGAGGCGCTTCTAACGACACCACTCACGTGCGGATAGCTCGAAAAAATGTTGAAATGAAAAACTAGTTTTTGGACCATAACTTTAATTTTTATATTACACCTACCTTAGTTTATTACATATTTAGCTAGCCTTCGCCGAGGCGCTTCTAACGACACCACTCACGTGCGGATAGCTCGAAAAAATGTTGAAATGAAAAACTAGTTTTTGGACCATAACTTTAATTTTTATATTACACCTACCTTAGTTTATTACATATTTAGCTAGCCCTCGCCGAGGCGCTTCTAACGACACCACTCACGTGCGGATAGCTCGAAAAAATGTTGAAATGAAAAACTAGTTTTTGGACCATAACTTTAATTTTTATATTACACCTACCTTAGTTTATTACATATTTAGCTAGCCCTCGCCGAGGCGCTTCTAACGACACCACTCACGTGCGGATAGCTCGAAAAAATGTTGAAATGAAAAACTAGTTTTTGGACCATAACTTTAATTTTTATATTACACCTACCTTAGTTTATTACATATTTAGCTAGCCCTCGCCGAGGCGCTTCTAACGACACCACTCACGTGCGGATAGCTCGAAAAAATGTTGAAATGAAAAACTAGTTTTTGGACCATAACTTTAATTTTTATATTACACCTACCTTAGTTTATTACATATTTAGCTAGCCCTCGCCGAGGCGCTTCTAACGACACCACTCACGTGCGGATAGCTCGAAAAAATGTTGAAATGAAAAACTAGTTTTTGGACCATAACTTTAATTTTTATATTACACCTACCTTAGTTTATTACATATTTAGCTAGTCCTCGCCGAGGCGCTTCTAACGACACCACTCACGTGCGGATAGCTCGAAAAAATGTTGAAATGAAAAACTAGTTTTTGGACCATAACTTTAATTTTTATATTACACCTACCTTAGTTTATTACATATTTACGTAGCCCTCGCCGAGGCGCTTCTAACGACACCACTCACGTGCGGATAGCTCGAAAAAATGTTGAAATGAAAAACTAGTTTTTGGACCATAACTTTAATTTTTATATTACACCTACCTTAGTTTATTACATATTTAGCTAGCCTTCGCCGAGGCGCTTCTAACGACACCACTCACGTGCGGATAGCTCGAAAAAATGTTGAAATGAAAAACTAGTTTTTGGACCATAACTTTAATTTTTATATTACACCTACCTTAGTTTATTACATATTTAGCTAGCCCTCGCCGAGGCGCTTCTAACGACACCACTCACGTGCGGATAGCTCGAAAAAATGTTGAAATGAAAAACTAGTTTTTGGACCATAACTTTAATTTTTATATTACATCTACCTTAGTTTATTACATATTTAGCTAGCCCTCGCCGAGGCGCTTCTAACGACACCACTCACGTGCGGATAGCTCGAAAAAATGTTGAAATGAAAAACTAGTTTTTGGACCATAACTTTAATTTTTATATTACACCTACCTTAGTTTATTACATATTTAGCTAGCCCTCGCCGAGGCGCTTCTAACGACACCACTCACGTGCGGATAGCTCGAAAAAATTTTGAAATGAAAAACTAGTTTTTGGACCATAACTTTAATTTTTATATTACACCTACCTTAGTTTATTACATATTTAGCTAGCCCTCGCCGAGGCGCTTCTAACGACACCACTCACGTGCGGATAGCTCGAAAAAATGTTGAAATGAAAAACTAGTTTTTGGACCATAACTTTAATTTTTATATTACACCTACCTTAGTTTATTACATATTTACGTAGCCCTCGCCGAGGCGCTTCTAACGACACCACTCACGTGCGGATAGCTCGAAAAAATGTTGAAATGAAAAACTAGTTTTTGGACCATAACTTTAATTTTTATATTACACCTACCTTAGTTTATTACATATTTAGCTAGCCCTCGCCGAGGCGCTTCTAACGACACCACTCACGTGCGGATAGCTCGAAAAAATGTTGAAATGAAAAACTAGTTTTTGGACCATAACTTTAATTTTTATATTACACCTACCTTAGTTTATTACATATTTAGCTAGCCCTCGCCGAGGCGCTTCTAACGACACCACTCACGTGCGGATAGCTCGAATAAATGTTGAAATGAAAAACTAGTTTTTGGACCATAACTTTAAGTTTTAAATTACACCTACCTTAGTTTATTACATATTTAGCTAGCCCTCGCCGAGGCGCTTCTAACGACACCACTCACGTGCGGATAGCTCGAAAAAATGTTGAAATGAAAAACTAGTTTTTGGACCATAACTTTAATTTTTATATTACACCTACCTTAGTTTATTACATATTTAGCTAGCCCTCGCCGAGGCGCTTCTAACGACACCACTCACGTGCGGATAGCTCGAAAAAATGTTGAAATGAAAAACTAGTTTTTGGACCATAACTTTAATTTTTATATTACACCTACCTTAGTTTATTACATATTTAGCTAGCCCTCGCCGAGGCGCTTCTAACGACACCACTAACGTGCGGCTAGCTCAAAAAAATGTAGTTATTAAAAACTAGTTTTTGGACCATAACTTTAATTTTTATATTACACCTACCTTAGTTTATTACATATTTAGCTAGCCCTCGCCGAGGCGCTTCTAACGACACCACTCACGTGCGGATAGCTCGAAAAAATGTTGAAATGAAAAACTAGTTTTTGGACCATAACTTTAATTTTTATATTACACCTACCTTAGTTTATTACATATTTAGCTAGCCCTCGCCGAGGCGCTTCTAACGACACCACTCACGTGCGGATAGCTCGAAAAAATGTTGAAATGAAAAACTAGTTTTTGGACCATAACTTTAATTTTTATATTACACCTACCTTAGTTTATTACATATTTAGCTAGCCCTCGCCGAGGCGCTTCTAACGACACCACTCACGTGCGGATAGCTCGAAAAAATGTTGAAATGAAAAACTAGTTTTTGGACCATAACTTTAATTTTTATATTACACCTACCTTAGTTTATTACATATTTAGCTAGCCCTCGCCGAGGCGCTTCTAACGACACCACTCACGTGCGGATAGCTCGAAAAAATGTTGAAATGAAAAACTAGTTTTTGGACCATAACTTTAATTTTTATATTACACCTACCTTAGTTTATTACATATTTAGCTAGCCCTCGCCGAGGCGCTTCTAACGACACCACTCACGTGCGGATAGCTCGAAAAAATGTTGAAATGAAAAACTAGTTTTTGGACCATAACTTTAATTTTTATATTACACCTACCTTAGTTTATTACATATTTAGCTAGCCCTCGCCGAGGCGCTTCTAACGACACCACTCACGTGCGGATAGCTCGAAAAAATGTTGAAATGAAAAACTAGTTTTTGGACCATAACTTTAATTTTTATATTACACCTACCTTAGTTTATTACATATTTAGCTAGCCCTCGCCGAGGCGCTTCTAACGACACCACTCACGTGCGGATAGCTCGAAAAAATGTTGAAATGAAAAACTAGTTTTTGGACCATAACTTTAATTTTTATATTACACCTACCTTAGTTTATTACATATTTAGCTAGCCCTCGCCGAGGCGCTTCTAACGACACCACTCACGTGCGGATAGCTCGAAAAAATGTTGAAATGAAAAACTAGTTTTTGGACCATAACTTTAATTTTTAAATTACACCTACCTTAGTTTATTACATATTTAGCTAGCCCTCGCCGAGGCGCTTCTAACGACACCACTCACGTGCGGATAGCTCGAAAAAATGTTGAAATGAAAAACTAGTTTTTGGACCATAACTTTAATTTTTATATTACACCTACCTTAGTTTATTACATATTTACGTAGCCCTCGCCGAGGCGCTTCTAACGACACCACTCACGTGCGGATAGCTCGAAAAAATGTTGAAATGAAAAACTAGTTTTTGGACCATAACTTTAATTTTTATATTACACCTACCTTAGTTTATTACATATTTAGCTAGTCCTCGCCGAGGCGCTTCTAACGACACCACTCACGTGCGGATAGCTCGAAAAAATGTTGAAATGAAAAACTAGTTTTTGGACCATAACTTTAATTTTTATATTACACCTACCTTAGTTTATTACATATTTACGTAGCCCTCGCCGAGGCGCTTCTAACGACACCACTCACGTGCGGATAGCTCGAAAAAATGTTGAAATGAAAAACTAGTTTTTGGACCATAACTTTAATTTTTATATTACACCTACCTTAGTTTATTACATATTTAGCTAGCCTTCGCCGAGGCGCTTCTAACGACACCACTCACGTGCGGATAGCTCGAAAAAATGTTGAAATGAAAAACTAGTTTTTGGACCATAACTTTAATTTTTATATTACACCTACCTTAGTTTATTACATATTTAGCTAGCCCTCGCCGAGGCGCTTCTAACGACACCACTCACGTGCGGATAGCTCGAAAAAATGTTGAAATGAAAAACTAGTTTTTGGACCATAACTTTAATTTTTATATTACACCTACCTTAGTTTATTACATATTTAGCTAGCCCTCGCCGAGGCGCTTCTAACGACACCACTCACGTGCGGATAGCTCGAAAAAATGTTGAAATGAAAAACTAGTTTTTGGACCATAACTTTAATTTTTATATTACACCTACCTTAGTTTATTACATATTTAGCTAGCCCTCGCCGAGGCGCTTCTAACGACACCACTCACGTGCGGATAGCTCGAAAAAATGTTGAAATGAAAAACTAGTTTTTGGACCATAACTTTAATTTTTATATTACACCTACCTTAGTTTATTACATATTTACGTAGCCCTCGCCGAGGCGCTTCTAACGACACCACTCACGTGCGGATAGCTCGAAAAAATGTTGAAATGAAAAACTAGTTTTTGGACCATAACTTTAATTTTTATATTACACCTACCTTAGTTTATTACATATTTAGCTAGTCCTCGCCGAGGCGCTTCTAACGACACCACTCACGTGCGGATAGCTCGAAAAAATGTTGAAATGAAAAACTAGTTTTTGGACCATAACTTTAATTTTTATATTACACCTACCTTAGTTTATTACATATTTACGTAGCCCTCGCCGAGGCGCTTCTAACGACACCACTCACGTGCGGATAGCTCGAAAAAATGTTGAAATGAAAAACTAGTTTTTGGACCATAACTTTAATTTTTATATTACACCTACCTTAGTTTATTACATATTTAGCTAGCCTTCGCCGAGGCGCTTCTAACGACACCACTCACGTGCGGATAGCTCGAAAAAATGTTGAAATGAAAAACTAGTTTTTGGACCATAACTTTAATTTTTATATTACACCTACCTTAGTTTATTACATATTTAGCTAGCCCTCGCCGAGGCGCTTCTAACGACACCACTCACGTGCGGATAGCTCGAAAAAATGTTGAAATGAAAAACTAGTTTTTGGACCATAACTTTAATTTTTATATTACACCTACCTTAGTTTATTACATATTTAGCTAGCCCTCGCCGAGGCGCTTCTAACGACACCACTCACGTGCGGATAGCTCGAAAAAATGTTGAAATGAAAAACTAGTTTTTGGACCATAACTTTAATTTTTATATTACACCTACCTTAGTTTATTACATATTTAGCTAGCCCTCGCCGAGGCGCTTCTAACGACACCACTCACGTGCGGATAGCTCGAAAAAATGTTGAAATGAAAAACTAGTTTTTGGACCATAACTTTAATTTTTATATTACACCTACCTTAGTTTATTACATATTTAGCTAGCCCTCGCCGAGGCGCTTCTAACGACACCACTCACGTGCGGATAGCTCGAAAAAATGTTGAAATGAAAAACTAGTTTTTGGACCATAACTTTAATTTTTATATTACACCTACCTTAGTTTATTACATATTTAGCTAGCCCTCGCCGAGGCGCTTCTAACGACACCACTCACGTGCGGATAGCTCGAAAAAATGTTGAAATGAAAAACTAGTTTTTGGACCATAACTTTAATTTTTATATTACACCTACCTTAGTTTATTACATATTTAGCTAGTCCTCGCCGAGGCGCTTCTAACGACACCACTCACGTGCGGATAGCTCGAAAAAATGTTGAAATGAAAAACTAGTTTTTGGACCAT
The DNA here is from genome assembly GCA_905475315.1 of Autographa pulchrina. NCBI lineage: Eukaryota > Metazoa > Arthropoda > Insecta > Lepidoptera > Noctuidae > Autographa > Autographa pulchrina. The sequence goes on along the minus strand of CAJQGB010000098.1, from coordinate 35,951 downwards.
AACTTTAATTTTTATATTACACCTACCTTAGTTTATTACATATTTACGTAGCCCTCGCCGAGGCGCTTCTAACGACACCACTCACGTGCGGATAGCTCGAAAAAATGTTGAAATGAAAAACTAGTTTTTGGACCATAACTTTAATTTTTATATTACACCTACCTTAGTTTATTACATATTTAGCTAGCCCTCGCCGAGGCGCTTCTAACGACACCACTCACGTGCGGATAGCTCGAAAAAATGTTGAAATGAAAAACTAGTTTTTGGACCATAACTTTAATTTTTATATTACACCTACCTTAGTTTATTACATATTTAGCTAGCCCTCGCCGAGGCGCTTCTAACGACACCACTAACGTGCGGCTAGCTCAAAAAAATGTAGTTATTAAAAACTAGTTTTTGGACCATAACTTTAATTTTTATATTACACCTACCTTAGTTTATTACATATTTAGCTAGCCCTCGCCGAGGCGCTTCTAACGACACCACTCACGTGCGGATAGCTCGAAAAAATGTTGAAATGAAAAACTAGTTTTTGGACCATAACTTTAATTTTTATATTACACCTACCTTAGTTTATTACATATTTAGCTAGCCCTCGCCGAGGCGCTTCTAACGACACCACTCACGTGCGGATAGCTCGAAAAAATGTTGAAATGAAAAACTAGTTTTTGGACCATAACTTTAATTTTTATATTACACCTACCTTAGTTTATTACATATTTAGCTAGCCCTCGCCGAGGCGCTTCTAACGACACCACTCACGTGCGGATAGCTCGAAAAAATGTTGAAATGAAAAACTAGTTTTTGGACCATAACTTTAATTTTTATATTACACCTACCTTAGTTTATTACATATTTAGCTAGCCCTCGCCGAGGCGCTTCTAACGACACCACTCACGTGCGGATAGCTCGAAAAAATGTTGAAATGAAAAACTAGTTTTTGGACCATAACTTTAATTTTTATATTACACCTACCTTAGTTTATTACATATTTAGCTAGCCCTCGCCGAGGCGCTTCTAACGACACCACTCACGTGCGGATAGCTCGAAAAAATGTTGAAATGAAAAACTAGTTTTTGGACCATAACTTTAATTTTTATATTACACCTACCTTAGTTTATTACATATTTAGCTAGCCCTCGCCGAGGCGCTTCTAACGACACCACTCACGTGCGGATAGCTCGAAAAAATGTTGAAATGAAAAACTAGTTTTTGGACCATAACTTTAATTTTTATATTACACCTACCTTAGTTTATTACATATTTAGCTAGCCCTCGCCGAGGCGCTTCTAACGACACCACTCACGTGCGGATAGCTCGAAAAAATGTTGAAATGAAAAACTAGTTTTTGGACCATAACTTTAATTTTTATATTACACCTACCTTAGTTTATTACATATTTAGCTAGCCCTCGCCGAGGCGCTTCTAACGACACCACTCACGTGCGGATAGCTCGAAAAAATGTTGAAATGAAAAACTAGTTTTTGGACCATAACTTTAATTTTTAAATTACACCTACCTTAGTTTATTACATATTTAGCTAGCCCTCGCCGAGGCGCTTCTAACGACACCACTCACGTGCGGATAGCTCGAAAAAATGTTGAAATGAAAAACTAGTTTTTGGACCATAACTTTAATTTTTATATTACACCTACCTTAGTTTATTACATATTTACGTAGCCCTCGCCGAGGCGCTTCTAACGACACCACTCACGTGCGGATAGCTCGAAAAAATGTTGAAATGAAAAACTAGTTTTTGGACCATAACTTTAATTTTTATATTACACCTACCTTAGTTTATTACATATTTAGCTAGTCCTCGCCGAGGCGCTTCTAACGACACCACTCACGTGCGGATAGCTCGAAAAAATGTTGAAATGAAAAACTAGTTTTTGGACCATAACTTTAATTTTTATATTACACCTACCTTAGTTTATTACATATTTACGTAGCCCTCGCCGAGGCGCTTCTAACGACACCACTCACGTGCGGATAGCTCGAAAAAATGTTGAAATGAAAAACTAGTTTTTGGACCATAACTTTAATTTTTATATTACACCTACCTTAGTTTATTACATATTTAGCTAGCCTTCGCCGAGGCGCTTCTAACGACACCACTCACGTGCGGATAGCTCGAAAAAATGTTGAAATGAAAAACTAGTTTTTGGACCATAACTTTAATTTTTATATTACACCTACCTTAGTTTATTACATATTTAGCTAGCCCTCGCCGAGGCGCTTCTAACGACACCACTCACGTGCGGATAGCTCGAAAAAATGTTGAAATGAAAAACTAGTTTTTGGACCATAACTTTAATTTTTATATTACACCTACCTTAGTTTATTACATATTTAGCTAGCCCTCGCCGAGGCGCTTCTAACGACACCACTCACGTGCGGATAGCTCGAAAAAATGTTGAAATGAAAAACTAGTTTTTGGACCATAACTTTAATTTTTATATTACACCTACCTTAGTTTATTACATATTTAGCTAGCCCTCGCCGAGGCGCTTCTAACGACACCACTCACGTGCGGATAGCTCGAAAAAATGTTGAAATGAAAAACTAGTTTTTGGACCATAACTTTAATTTTTATATTACACCTACCTTAGTTTATTACATATTTACGTAGCCCTCGCCGAGGCGCTTCTAACGACACCACTCACGTGCGGATAGCTCGAAAAAATGTTGAAATGAAAAACTAGTTTTTGGACCATAACTTTAATTTTTATATTACACCTACCTTAGTTTATTACATATTTAGCTAGTCCTCGCCGAGGCGCTTCTAACGACACCACTCACGTGCGGATAGCTCGAAAAAATGTTGAAATGAAAAACTAGTTTTTGGACCATAACTTTAATTTTTATATTACACCTACCTTAGTTTATTACATATTTACGTAGCCCTCGCCGAGGCGCTTCTAACGACACCACTCACGTGCGGATAGCTCGAAAAAATGTTGAAATGAAAAACTAGTTTTTGGACCATAACTTTAATTTTTATATTACACCTACCTTAGTTTATTACATATTTAGCTAGCCTTCGCCGAGGCGCTTCTAACGACACCACTCACGTGCGGATAGCTCGAAAAAATGTTGAAATGAAAAACTAGTTTTTGGACCATAACTTTAATTTTTATATTACACCTACCTTAGTTTATTACATATTTAGCTAGCCCTCGCCGAGGCGCTTCTAACGACACCACTCACGTGCGGATAGCTCGAAAAAATGTTGAAATGAAAAACTAGTTTTTGGACCATAACTTTAATTTTTATATTACACCTACCTTAGTTTATTACATATTTAGCTAGCCCTCGCCGAGGCGCTTCTAACGACACCACTCACGTGCGGATAGCTCGAAAAAATGTTGAAATGAAAAACTAGTTTTTGGACCATAACTTTAATTTTTATATTACACCTACCTTAGTTTATTACATATTTAGCTAGCCCTCGCCGAGGCGCTTCTAACGACACCACTCACGTGCGGATAGCTCGAAAAAATGTTGAAATGAAAAACTAGTTTTTGGACCATAACTTTAATTTTTATATTACACCTACCTTAGTTTATTACATATTTAGCTAGCCCTCGCCGAGGCGCTTCTAACGACACCACTCACGTGCGGATAGCTCGAAAAAATGTTGAAATGAAAAACTAGTTTTTGGACCATAACTTTAATTTTTATATTACACCTACCTTAGTTTATTACATATTTAGCTAGCCCTCGCCGAGGCGCTTCTAACGACACCACTCACGTGCGGATAGCTCGAAAAAATGTTGAAATGAAAAACTAGTTTTTGGACCATAACTTTAATTTTTATATTACACCTACCTTAGTTTATTACATATTTAGCTAGTCCTCGCCGAGGCGCTTCTAACGACACCACTCACGTGCGGATAGCTCGAAAAAATGTTGAAATGAAAAACTAGTTTTTGGACCATAACTTTAATTTTTATATTACACCTACCTTAGTTTATTACATATTTACGTAGCCCTCGCCGAGGCGCTTCTAACGACACCACTCACGTGCGGATAGCTCGAAAAAATGTTGAAATGAAAAACTAGTTTTTGGACCATAACTTTAATTTTTATATTACACCTACCTTAGTTTATTACATATTTAGCTAGCCTTCGCCGAGGCGCTTCTAACGACACCACTCACGTGCGGATAGCTCGAAAAAATGTTGAAATGAAAAACTAGTTTTTGGACCATAACTTTAATTTTTATATTACACCTACCTTAGTTTATTACATATTTAGCTAGCCCTCGCCGAGGCGCTTCTAACGACACCACTCACGTGCGGATAGCTCGAAAAAATGTTGAAATGAAAAACTAGTTTTTGGACCATAACTTTAATTTTTATATTACACCTACCTTAGTTTATTACATATTTAGCTAGCCCTCGCCGAGGCGCTTCTAACGACACCACTCACGTGCGGATAGCTCGAAAAAATGTTGAAATGAAAAACTAGTTTTTGGACCATAACTTTAATTTTTATATTACACCTACCTTAGTTTATTACATATTTAGCTAGCCCTCGCCGAGGCGCTTCTAACGACACCACTCACGTGCGGATAGCTCGAAAAAATTTTGAAATGAAAAGCTAGTTTTTGGACCATAACTTTAATTTTTATATTACACCTACCTTAGTTTATTACATATTTAGCTAGCCCTCGCCGAGGCGCTTCTAACGACACCACTCACGTGCGGATAGCTCGAAAAAATGTTGAAATGAAAAACTAGTTTTTGGACCATAACTTTAATTTTTATATTACACCTACCTTAGTTTATTACATATTTACGTAGCCCTCGCCGAGGCGCTTCTAACGACACCACTCACGTGCGGATAGCTCGAAAAAATGTTGAAATGAAAAACTAGTTTTTGGACCATAACTTTAATTTTTATATTACACCTACCTTAGTTTATTACATATTTAGCTAGCCCTCGCCGAGGCGCTTCTAACGACACCACTCACGTGCGGATAGCTCGAAAAAATGTTGAAATGAAAAACTAGTTTTTGGACCATAACTTTAATTTTTATATTACACCTACCTTAGTTTATTACATATTTAGCTAGCCCTCGCCGAGGCGCTTCTAACGACACCACTCACGTGCGGATAGCTCGAATAAATGTTGAAATGAAAAACTAGTTTTTGGACCATAACTTTAAGTTTTAAATTACACCTACCTTAGTTTATTACATATTTAGCTAGCCCTCGCCGAGGCGCTTCTAACGACACCACTCACGTGCGGATAGCTCGAAAAAATGTTGAAATGAAAAACTAGTTTTTGGACCATAACTTTAATTTTTATATTACACCTACCTTAGTTTATTACATATTTAGCTAGCCCTCGCCGAGGCGCTTCTAACGACACCACTCACGTGCGGATAGCTCGAAAAAATGTTGAAATGAAAAACTAGTTTTTGGACCATAACTTTAATTTTTATATTACACCTACCTTAGTTTATTACATATTTAGCTAGCCCTCGCCGAGGCGCTTCTAACGACACCACTAACGTGCGGCTAGCTCAAAAAAATGTAGTTATTAAAAACTAGTTTTTGGACCATAACTTTAATTTTTATATTACACCTACCTTAGTTTATTACATATTTAGCTAGCCCTCGCCGAGGCGCTTCTAACGACACCACTCACGTGCGGATAGCTCGAAAAAATGTTGAAATGAAAAACTAGTTTTTGGACCATAACTTTAATTTTTATATTACACCTACCTTAGTTTATTACATATTTAGCTAGCCCTCGCCGAGGCGCTTCTAACGACACCACTCACGTGCGGATAGCTCGAAAAAATGTTGAAATGAAAAACTAGTTTTTGGACCATAACTTTAATTTTTATATTACACCTACCTTAGTTTATTACATATTTAGCTAGCCCTCGCCGAGGCGCTTCTAACGACACCACTCACGTGCGGATAGCTCGAAAAAATGTTGAAATGAAAAACTAGTTTTTGGACCATAACTTTAATTTTTATATTACACCTACCTTAGTTTATTACATATTTAGCTAGCCCTCGCCGAGGCGCTTCTAACGACACCACTCACGTGCGGATAGCTCGAAAAAATGTTGAAATGAAAAACTAGTTTTTGGACCATAACTTTAATTTTTATATTACACCTACCTTAGTTTATTACATATTTAGCTAGCCCTCGCCGAGGCGCTTCTAACGACACCACTCACGTGCGGATAGCTCGAAAAAATGTTGAAATGAAAAACTAGTTTTTGGACCATAACTTTAATTTTTATATTACACCTACCTTAGTTTATTACATATTTAGCTAGCCCTCGCCGAGGCGCTTCTAACGACACCACTCACGTGCGGATAGCTCGAAAAAATGTTGAAATGAAAAACTAGTTTTTGGACCATAACTTTAATTTTTATATTACACCTACCTTAGTTTATTACATATTTAGCTAGCCCTCGCCGAGGCGCTTCTAACGACACCACTCACGTGCGGATAGCTCGAAAAAATGTTGAAATGAAAAACTAGTTTTTGGACCATAACTTTAATTTTTATATTACACCTACCTTAGTTTATTACATATTTAGCTAGCCCTCGCCGAGGCGCTTCTAACGACACCACTCACGTGCGGATAGCTCGAAAAAATGTTGAAATGAAAAACTAGTTTTTGGACCATAACTTTAATTTTTAAATTACACCTACCTTAGTTTATTACATATTTAGCTAGCCCTCGCCGAGGCGCTTCTAACGACACCACTCACGTGCGGATAGCTCGAAAAAATGTTGAAATGAAAAACTAGTTTTTGGACCATAACTTTAATTTTTATATTACACCTACCTTAGTTTATTACATATTTACGTAGCCCTCGCCGAGGCGCTTCTAACGACACCACTCACGTGCGGATAGCTCGAAAAAATGTTGAAATGAAAAACTAGTTTTTGGACCATAACTTTAATTTTTATATTACACCTACCTTAGTTTATTACATATTTAGCTAGTCCTCGCCGAGGCGCTTCTAACGACACCACTCACGTGCGGATAGCTCGAAAAAATGTTGAAATGAAAAACTAGTTTTTGGACCATAACTTTAATTTTTATATTACACCTACCTTAGTTTATTACATATTTACGTAGCCCTCGCCGAGGCGCTTCTAACGACACCACTCACGTGCGGATAGCTCGAAAAAATGTTGAAATGAAAAACTAGTTTTTGGACCATAACTTTAATTTTTATATTACACCTACCTTAGTTTATTACATATTTAGCTAGCCTTCGCCGAGGCGCTTCTAACGACACCACTCACGTGCGGATAGCTCGAAAAAATGTTGAAATGAAAAACTAGTTTTTGGACCATAACTTTAATTTTTATATTACACCTACCTTAGTTTATTACATATTTAGCTAGCCCTCGCCGAGGCGCTTCTAACGACACCACTCACGTGCGGATAGCTCGAAAAAATGTTGAAATGAAAAACTAGTTTTTGGACCATAACTTTAATTTTTATATTACACCTACCTTAGTTTATTACATATTTAGCTAGCCCTCGCCGAGGCGCTTCTAACGACACCACTCACGTGCGGATAGCTCGAAAAAATGTTGAAATGAAAAACTAGTTTTTGGACCATAACTTTAATTTTTATATTACACCTACCTTAGTTTATTACATATTTAGCTAGCCCTCGCCGAGGCGCTTCTAACGACACCACTCACGTGCGGATAGCTCGAAAAAATGTTGAAATGAAAAACTAGTTTTTGGACCATAACTTTAATTTTTATATTACACCTACCTTAGTTTATTACATATTTAGCTAGCCCTCGCCGAGGCGCTTCTAACGACACCACTCACGTGCGGATAGCTCGAAAAAATGTTGAAATGAAAAACTAGTTTTTGGACCATAACTTTAATTTTTATATTACACCTACCTTAGTTTATTACATATTTACGTAGCCCTCGCCGAGGCGCTTCTAACGACACCACTCACGTGCGGATAGCTCGAAAAAATGTTGAAATGAAAAACTAGTTTTTGGACCATAACTTTAATTTTTATATTACACCTACCTTAGTTTATTACATATTTAGCTAGCCCTCGCCGAGGCGCTTCTAACGACACCACTCACGTGCGGATAGCTCGAAAAAATGTTGAAATGAAAAACTAGTTTTTGGACCATAACTTTAATTTTTATATTACACCTACCTTAGTTTATTACATATTTAGCTAGCCCTCGCCGAGGCGCTTCTAACGACACCACTCACGTGCGGATAGCTCGAAAAAATGTTGAAATGAAAAACTAGTTTTTGGACCATAACTTTAATTTTTATATTACACCTACCTTAGTTTATTACATATTTAGCTAGCCCTCGCCGAGGCGCTTCTAACGACACCACTCACGTGCGGATAGCTCGAAAAAATGTTGAAATGAAAAACTAGTTTTTGGACCATAACTTTAATTTTTATATTACACCTACCTTAGTTTATTACATATTTACGTAGCCCTCGCCGAGGCGCTTCTAACGACACCACTCACGTGCGGATAGCTCGAAAAAATGTTGAAATGAAAAACTAGTTTTTGGACCATAACTTTAATTTTTATATTACACCTACCTTAGTTTATTACATATTTAGCTAGCCCTCGCCGAGGCGCTTCTAACGACACCACTCACGTGCGGATAGCTCGAAAAAATTTTGAAATGAAAAACTAGTTTTTGGACCATAACTTTAATTTTTATATTACACCTACCTTAGTTTATTACATATTTACGTAGCCCTCGCCGAGGCGCTTCTAACGACACCACTCACGTGCGGATAGCTCGAAAAAATGTTGAAATGAAAAACTAGTTTTTGGACCATAACTTTAATTTTTATATTACACCTACCTTAGTTTATTACATATTTACGTAGCCCTCGCCGAGGCGCTTCTAACGACACCACTCACGTGCGGATAGCTCGAAAAAATGTTGAAATGAAAAACTAGTTTTTGGACCATAACTTTAATTTTTATATTACACCTACCTTAGTTTATTACATATTTAGCTAGCCCTCGCCGAGGCGCTTCTAACGACACCACTCACGTGCGGATAGCTCGAAAAAATGTTGAAATGAAAAACTAGTTTTTGGACCATAACTTTAATTTTTATATTACACCTACCTTAGTTTATTACATATTTAGCTAGCCCTCGCCGAGGCGCTTCTAACGACACCACTCACGTGCGGATAGCTCGAAAAAATGTTGAAATGAAAAACTAGTTTTTGGACCATAACTTTAATTTTTATATTACACCTACCTTAGTTTATTACATATTTAGCTAGCCCTCGCCGAGGCGCTTCTAACGACACCACTCACGTGCGGATAGCTCGAAAAAATGTTGAAATGAAAAACTAGTTTTTGGACCATAACTTTAATTTTTATATTACACCTACCTTAGTTTATTACATATTTAGCTAGCCCTCGCCGAGGCGCTTCTAACGACACCACTCACGTGCGGATAGCTCGAAAAAATGTTGAAATGAAAAACTAGTTTTTGGACCATAACTTTAATTTTTATATTACACCTACCTTAGTTTATTACATATTTAGCTAGCCCTCGCCGAGGCGCTTCTAACGACACCACTCACGTGCGGATAGCTCGAAAAAATGTTGAAATGAAAAACTAGTTTTTGGACCATAACTTTAATTTTTATATTACACCTACCTTAGTTTATTACATATTTAGCTAGCCCTCGCCGAGGCGCTTCTAACGACACCACTCACGTGCGGATAGCTCGAAAAAATGTTGAAATGAAAAACTAGTTTTTGGACCATAACTTTAATTTTTATATTACACCTACCTTAGTTTATTACATATTTAGCTAGCCCTCGCCGAGGCGCTTCTAACGACACCACTCACGTGCGGATAGCTCGAAAAAATGTTGAAATGAAAAACTAGTTTTTGGACCATAACTTTAATTTTTATATTACACCTACCTTAGTTTATTACATATTTAGCTAGCCCTCGCCGAGGCGCTTCTAACGACACCACTCACGTGCGGATAGCTCGAAAAAATGTTGAAATGAAAAACTAGTTTTTGGACCATAACTTTAATTTTTAAATTACACCTACCTTAGTTTATTACATATTTAGCTAGCCCTCGCCGAGGCGCTTCTAACGACACCACTCACGTGCGGATAGCTCGAAAAAATGTTGAAATGAAAAACTAGTTTTTGGACCATAACTTTAATTTTTATATTACACCTACCTTAGTTTATTACATATTTACGTAGCCCTCGCCGAGGCGCTTCTAACGACACCACTCACGTGCGGATAGCTCGAAAAAATGTTGAAATGAAAAACTAGTTTTTGGACCATAACTTTAATTTTTATATTACACCTACCTTAGTTTATTACATATTTAGCTAGTCCTCGCCGAGGCGCTTCTAACGACACCACTCACGTGCGGATAGCTCGAAAAAATGTTGAAATGAAAAACTAGTTTTTGGACCATAACTTTAATTTTTATATTACACCTACCTTAGTTTATTACATATTTACGTAGCCCTCGCCGAGGCGCTTCTAACGACACCACTCACGTGCGGATAGCTCGAAAAAATGTTGAAATGAAAAACTAGTTTTTGGACCATAACTTTAATTTTTATATTACACCTACCTTAGTTTATTACATATTTAGCTAGCCTTCGCCGAGGCGCTTCTAACGACACCACTCACGTGCGGATAGCTCGAAAAAATGTTGAAATGAAAAACTAGTTTTTGGACCATAACTTTAATTTTTATATTACACCTACCTTAGTTTATTACATATTTAGCTAGCCCTCGCCGAGGCGCTTCTAACGACACCACTCACGTGCGGATAGCTCGAAAAAATGTTGAAATGAAAAACTAGTTTTTGGACCATAACTTTAATTTTTATATTACACCTACCTTAGTTTATTACATATTTAGCTAGCCCTCGCCGAGGCGCTTCTAACGACACCACTCACGTGCGGATAGCTCGAAAAAATGTTGAAATGAAAAACTAGTTTTTGGACCATAACTTTAATTTTTATATTACACCTACCTTAGTTTATTACATATTTAGCTAGCCCTCGCCGAGGCGCTTCTAACGACACCACTCACGTGCGGATAGCTCGAAAAAATGTTGAAATGAAAAACTAGTTTTTGGACCATAACTTTAATTTTTATATTACACCTACCTTAGTTTATTACATATTTAGCTAGCCCTCGCCGAGGCGCTTCTAACGACACCACTCACGTGCGGATAGCTCGAAAAAATGTTGAAATGAAAAACTAGTTTTTGGACCATAACTTTAATTTTTATATTACACCTACCTTAGTTTATTACATATTTACGTAGCCCTCGCCGAGGCGCTTCTAACGACACCACTCACGTGCGGATAGCTCGAAAAAATGTTGAAATGAAAAACTAGTTTTTGGACCATAACTTTAATTTTTATATTACACCTACCTTAGTTTATTACATATTTAGCTAGCCCTCGCCGAGGCGCTTCTAACGACACCACTCACGTGCGGATAGCTCGAAAAAATGTTGAAATGAAAAACTAGTTTTTGGACCATAACTTTAATTTTTATATTACACCTACCTTAGTTTATTACATATTTAGCTAGCCCTCGCCGAGGCGCTTCTAACGACACCACTCACGTGCGGATAGCTCGAAAAAATGTTGAAATGAAAAACTAGTTTTTGGACCATAACTTTAATTTTTATATTACACCTACCTTAGTTTATTACATATTTAGCTAGCCCTCGCCGAGGCGCTTCTAACGACACCACTCACGTGCGGATAGCTCGAAAAAATGTTGAAATGAAAAACTAGTTTTTGGACCATAACTTTAATTTTTATATTACACCTACCTTAGTTTATTACATATTTAGCTAGCCCTCGCCGAGGCGCTTCTAACGACACCACTCACGTGCGGATAGCTCGAAAAAATGTTGAAATGAAAAACTAGTTTTTGGACCATAACTTTAATTTTTATATTACACCTACCTTAGTTTATTACATATTTACGTAGCCCTCGCCGAGGCGCTTCTAACGACACCACTCACGTGCGGATAGCTCGAAAAAATGTTGAAATGAAAAACTAGTTTTTGGACCATAACTTTAATTTTTATATTACACCTACCTTAGTTTATTACATATTTAGCTAGCCCTCGCCGAGGCGCTTCTAACGACACCACTCACGTGCGGATAGCTCGAAAAAATTTTGAAATGAAAAACTAGTTTTTGGACCATAACTTTAATTTTTATATTACACCTACCTTAGTTTATTACATATTTACGTAGCCCTCGCCGAGGCGCTTCTAACGACACCACTCACGTGCGGATAGCTCGAAAAAATGTTGAAATGAAAAACTAGTTTTTGGACCATAACTTTAATTTTTATATTACACCTACCTTAGTTTATTACATATTTACGTAGCCCTCGCCGAGGCGCTTCTAACGACACCACTCACGTGCGGATAGCTCGAAAAAATGTTGAAATGAAAAACTAGTTTTTGGACCATAACTTTAATTTTTATATTACACCTACCTTAGTTTATTACATATTTAGCTAGCCCTCGCCGAGGCGCTTCTAACGACACCACTCACGTGCGGATAGCTCGAAAAAATGTTGAAATGAAAAACTAGTTTTTGGACCATAACTTTAATTTTTATATTACACCTACCTTAGTTTATTACATATTTAGCTAGCCCTCGCCGAGGCGCTTCTAACGACACCACTCACGTGCGGATAGCTCGAAAAAATGTTGAAATGAAAAACTAGTTTTTGGACCATAACTTTAATTTTTATATTACACCTACCTTAGTTTATTACATATTTAGCTAGCCCTCGCCGAGGCGCTTCTAACGACACCACTCACGTGCGGATAGCTCGAAAAAATGTTGAAATGAAAAACTAGTTTTTGGACCATAACTTTAATTTTTATATTACACCTACCTTAGTTTATTACATATTTAGCTAGCCCTCGCCGAGGCGCTTCTAACGACACCACTCACGTGCGGATAGCTCGAAAAAATGTTGAAATGAAAAACTAGTTTTTGGACCATAACTTTAATTTTTATATTACACCTACCTTAGTTTATTACATATTTAGCTAGCCCTCGCCGAGGCGCTTCTAACGACACCACTCACGTGCGGATAGCTCGAAAAAATGTTGAAATGAAAAACTAGTTTTTGGACCATAACTTTAATTTTTATATTACACCTACCTTAGTTTATTACATATTTAGCTAGCCCTCGCCGAGGCGCTTCTAACGACACCACTCACGTGCGGATAGCTCGAAAAAATGTTGAAATGAAAAACTAGTTTTTGGACCATAACTTTAATTTTTATATTACACCTACCTTAGTTTATTACATATTTAGCTAGCCCTCGCCGAGGCGCTTCTAACGACACCACTCACGTGCGGATAGCTCGAAAAAATGTTGAAATGAAAAACTAGTTTTTGGACCATAACTTTAATTTTTATATTACACCTACCTTAGTTTATTACATATTTAGCTAGCCCTCGCCGAGGCGCTTCTAACGACACCACTCACGTGCGGATAGCTCGAAAAAATGTTGAAATGAAAAACTAGTTTTTGGACCATAACTTTAATTTTTATATTACACCTACCTTAGTTTATTACATATTTAGCTAGCCCTCGCCGAGGCGCTTCTAACGACACCACTCACGTGCGGATAGCTCGAAAAAATGTTGAAATGAAAAACTAGTTTTTGGACCATAACTTTAATTTTTATATTACACCTACCTTAGTTTATTACATATTTAGCTAGCCCTCGCCGAGGCGCTTCTAACGACACCACTCACGTGCGGATAGCTCGAAAAAATGTTGAAATGAAAAACTAGTTTTTGGACCATAACTTTAATTTTTATATTACACCTACCTTAGTTTATTACATATTTAGCTAGCCCTCGCCGAGGCGCTTCTAACGACACCACTCACGTGCGGATAGCTCGAAAAAATGTTGAAATGAAAAACTAGTTTTTGGACCATAACTTTAATTTTTATATTACACCTACCTTAGTTTATTACATATTTACGTAGCCCTCGCCGAGGCGCTTCTAACGACACCACTCACGTGCGGATAGCTCGAAAAAATGTTGAAATGAAAAACTAGTTTTTGGACCATAACTTTAATTTTTATATTACACCTACCTTAGTTTATTACATATTTACGTAGCCCTCGCCGAGGCGCTTCTAACGACACCACTCACGTGCGGATAGCTCGAAAAAATGTTGAAATGAAAAACTAGTTTTTGGACCATAACTTTAATTTTTATATTACACCTACCTTAGTTTATTACATATTTAGCTAGCCCTCGCCGAGGCGCTTCTAACGACACCACTCACGTGCGGATAACTCGAAAAAATTTTGAAATGAAAAACTAGTTTTTGGACCATAACTTTAATTTTTATATTACACCTACCTTAGTTTATTACATATTTAGCTAGCCCTCGCCGAGGCGCTTCTAACGACACCACTCACGTGCGGATAGCTCGAAAAAATGTTGAAATGAAAAACTAGTTTTTGGACCATAACTTTAATTTTTAAATTACACCTACCTTAGTTTATTACATATTTAGCTAGCCCTCGCCGAGGCGCTTCTAACGACACCACTCACGTGCGGATAGCTCGAAAAAATGTTGAAATGAAAAACTAGTTTTTGGACCATAACTTTAATTTTTATATTACACCTACCTTAGTTTATTACATATTTACGTAGCCCTCGCCGAGGCGCTTCTAACGACACCACTCACGTGCGGATAGCTCGAAAAAATGTTGAAATGAAAAACTAGTTTTTGGACCATAACTTTAATTTTTATATTACACCTACCTTAGTTTATTACATATTTAGCTAGCCTTCGCCGAGGCGCTTCTAACGACACCACTCACGTGCGGATAGCTCGAAAAAATGTTGAAATGAAAAACTAGTTTTTGGACCATAACTTTAATTTTTATATTACACCTACCTTAGTTTATTACATATTTAGCTAGCCCTCGCCGAGGCGCTTCTAACGACACCACTCACGTGCGGATAGCTCGAAAAAATGTTGAAATGAAAAACTAGTTTTTGGACCATAACTTTAATTTTTATATTACACCTACCTTAGTTTATTACATATTTAGCTAGCCCTCGCCGAGGCGCTTCTAACGACACCACTCACGTGCGGATAGCTCGAAAAAATGTTGAAATGAAAAACTAGTTTTTGGACCATAACTTTAATTTTTATATTACACCTACCTTAGTTTATTACATATTTAGCTAGCCCTCGCCGAGGCGCTTCTAACGACACCACTCACGTGCGGATAGCTCGAAAAAATGTTGAAATGAAAAACTAGTTTTTGGACCATAACTTTAATTTTTATATTACACCTACCTTAGTTTATTACATATTTAGCTAGCCCTCGCCGAGGCGCTTCTAACGACACCACTCACGTGCGGATAGCTCGAAAAAATGTTGAAATGAAAAACTAGTTTTTGGACCATAACTTTAATTTTTTATATTACACCTACCTTAGATTATTACATATTTAGCTAGCCCTCGCCGAGGCGCTTCTAACGACACCACTCACGTGCGGCTAGCTCAAAAAAATGTAGTTATGAAAAACTAGTTTTTGGACCATAACTTTAATTTTTTATATTAAACCTACCTTAGATTATTACATATTTAGCTAGCCCTCGCCGAGGCGCTTCTAACGACACCACTCACGTGCGGATAGCTCGAAAAAATGTTGAAATGAAAAACTAGTTTTTGGACCATAACTTTAATTTTTATATTACACCTACCTTAGTTTATTACATATTTAGCTTGCCCTCGCCGAGGCGCTTCTAACGACACCACTCACGTGCGGATAGCTCGAAAAAATGTTGAAATGAAAAACTAGTTTTTGGACCATAACTTTAATTTTTATATTACACCTACCTTAGTTTATTACATATTTAGCTAGCCCTCGCCGAGGCGCTTCTAACGACACCACTCACGTGCGGATAGCTCGAAAAAATGTTGAAATGAAAAACTAGTTTTTGGACCATAACTTTAATTTTTATATTACACCTACCTTAGTTTATTACATATTTAGCTAGCCCTCGCCGAGGCGCTTCTAACGACACCACTCACGTGCGGATAGCTCGAAAAAATGTTGAAATGAAAAACTAGTTTTTGGACCATAACTTTAATTTTTATATTACACCTACCTTAGTTTATTACATATTTACGTAGCCCTCGCCGAGGCGCTTCTAACGACACCACTCACGTGCGGATAGCTCGAAAAAATGTTGAAATGAAAAACTAGTTTTTGGACCATAACTTTAATTTTTATATTACACCTACCTTAGTTTATTACATATTTAGCTAGCCTTCGCCGAGGCGCTTCTAACGACACCACTCACGTGCGGATAGCTCGAAAAAATGTTGAAATGAAAAACTAGTTTTTGGACCATAACTTTAATTTTTATATTACACCTACCTTAGTTTATTACATATTTAGCTAGCCCTCGCCGAGGCGCTTCTAACGACACCACTCACGTGCGGATAGCTCGAAAAAATGTTGAAATGAAAAACTAGTTTTTGGACCATAACTTTAATTTTTATATTACACCTACCTTAGTTTATTACATATTTAGCTAGCCCTCGCCGAGGCGCTTCTAACGACACCACTCACGTGCGGATAGCTCGAAAAAATGTTGAAATGAAAAACTAGTTTTTGGACCATAACTTTAATTTTTATATTACACCTACCTTAGTTTATTACATATTTAGCTAGCCCTCGCCGAGGCGCTTCTAACGACACCACTCACACACGTGCGGATAGCTCGAAAAAATGTTGAAATGAAAAACTAGTTTTTGGACCATAACTTTAATTTTTATATTACACCTACCTTAGTTTATTACATATTTAGCTAGCCCTCGCCGAGGCGCTTCTAACGACACCACTCACGTGCGGATAGCTCGAAAAAATGTTGAAATGAAAAACTAGTTTTTGGACCATAACTTTAATTTTTTATATTACACCTACCTTAGATTATTAAATATTTAGCTAGCCCTCGCCGAGGCGCTTCTAACGACACCACTCACGTGCGGCTAGCTCAAAAAAATGTAGTTATGAAAAACTAGTTTTTGGACCATAACTTTAATTTTTTATATTAAACCTACCTTAGATTATTACATATTTAGCTAGCCCTCGCCGAGGCGCTTCTAACGACACCACTCACGTGCGGCTAGCTCAAAAAAATGTAGTTATGAAAAACTAGTTTTTGGACCATAACTTTAATTTTTTATATTACACCTACCTTAGATTATTACATATTTAGCTAGCCCTCGCCGAGGCGCTTCTAACGACACCATTCACGTGCGGCTAGCTCAAAAAAATGTAGTTATGAAAAACTAGTTTTTGGACCATAACTTTAATTTTTTATATTACACCTACCTTAGATTATTAAATATTTAGCTAGTCCTCGCCGAGGCGCTTCTAACGACACCACTTACGTGCGGCTAGCTCAAAAAAATGTAGTTATGAAAAACTAGTTTTTGGACCATAACTTTAATTTTTTATATTACACCTACCTTAGATTATTACATATTTAGCTAGCCCTCGCCGAGGCGCTTCTAACGACACCACTAACGTGCGGCTAGCTCAAAAAAATGTAGTTATTAAAAACTAGTTTTTGGACCATAACTTTAATTTTTATATTACACCTACCTTAGTTTATTACATATTTAGCTAGCCCTCGCCGAGGCGCTTCTAACGACACCACTCACGTGCGGATAGCTCGAAAAAATGTTGAAATGAAAAACTAGTTTTTGGACCATAACTTTAATTTTTATATTACACCTACCTTAGTTTATTACATATTTAGCTAGCCCTCGCCGAGGCGCTTCTAACGACACCACTCACGTGCGGATAGCTCGAAAAAATGTTGAAATGAAAAACTAGTTTTTGGACCATAACTTTAATTTTTATATTACACCTACCTTAGTTTATTACATATTTACGTAGCCCTCGCCGAGGCGCTTCTAACGACACCACTCACGTGCGGATAGCTCGAAAAAATGTTGAAATGAAAAACTAGTTTTTGGACCATAACTTTAATTTTTATATTACACCTACCTTAGTTTATTACATATTTAGCTAGCCCTCGCCGAGGCGCTTCTAACGACACCACTCACGTGCGGATAGCTCGAAAAAATGTTGAAATGAAAAACTAGTTTTTGGACCATAACTTTAATTTTTATATTACACCTACCTTAGTTTATTACATATTTAGCTAGCCCTCGCCGAGGCGCTTCTAACGACACCACTCACGTGCGGATAGCTCGAAAAAATGTTGAAATGAAAAACTAGTTTTTGGACCATAACTTTAATTTTTATATTACACCTACCTTAGTTTATTACATATTTAGCTAGCCCTCGCCGAGGCGCTTCTAACGACACCACTCACGTGCGGATAGCTCGAAAAAATGTTGAAATGAAAAACTAGTTTTTGGACCATAACTTTAATTTTTTATATTACACCTACCTTAGATTATTACATATTTAGCTAGCCCTCGCCGAGGCGCTTCTAACGACACCACTCACGTGCGGCTAGCTCAAAAAAATGTAGTTATGAAAAACTAGTTTTTGGACCATAACTTTAATTTTTTATATTAAACCTACCTTAGATTATTACATATTTAGCTAGCCCTCGCCGAGGCGCTTCTAACGACACCACTCACGTGCGGATAGCTCGAAAAAATGTTGAAATGAAAAACTAGTTTTTGGACCATAACTTTAATTTTTATATTACACCTACCTTAGTTTATTACATATTTAGCTAGCCCTCGCCGAGGCGCTTCTAACGACACCACTCACGTGCGGATAGCTCGAAAAAATTTTGAAATGAAAAACTAGTTTTTGGACCATAACTTTAATTTTTATATTACACCTACCTTAGTTTATTACATATTTAGCTAGCCCTCGCCGAGGCGCTTCTAACGACACCACTCACGTGCGGATAGCTCGAAAAAATGTTGAAATGAAAAACTAGTTTTTGGACCATAACTTTAATTTTTATATTACACCTACCTTAGTTTATTACATATTTAGCTAGCCCTCGCCGAGGCGCTTCTAACGACACCACTCACGTGCGGATAGCTCGAAAAAATGTTGAAATGAAAAACTAGTTTTTGGACCATAACTTTAATTTTTATATTACACCTACCTTAGTTTATTACATATTTAGCTAGCCCTCGCCGAGGCGCTTCTAACGACACCACTCACGTGCGGATAGCTCGAAAAAATGTTGAAATGAAAAACTAGTTTTTGGACCATAACTTTAATTTTTATATTACACCTACCTTAGTTTATTACATATTTAGCTAGCCCTCGCCGAGGCGCTTCTAACGACACCACTCACGTGCGGATAGCTCGAAAAAATGTTGAAATGAAAAACTAGTTTTTGGACCATAACTTTAATTTTTATATTACACCTACCTTAGTTTATTACATATTTAGCTAGCCCTCGCCGAGGCGCTTCTAACGACACCACTCACGTGCGGATAGCTCGAAAAAATGTTGAAATGAAAAACTAGTTTTTGGACCATAACTTTAATTTTTTATATTACACCTACCTTAGATTATTACATATTTAGCTAGCCCTCGCCGAGGCGCTTCTAACGACACCACTCACGTGCGGCTAGCTCAAAAAAATGTAGTTATGAAAAACTAGTTTTTGGACCATAACTTTAATTTTTTATATTAAACCTACCTTAGATTATTACATATTTAGCTAGCCCTCGCCGAGGCGCTTCTAACGACACCACTCACGTGCGGCTAGCTCAAAAAAATGTAGTTATGAAAAACTAGTTTTTGGACCATAACTTTAATTTTTTATATTACACCTACCTTAGATTATTACATATTTAGCTAGCCCTCGCCGAGGCGCTTCTAACGACACCATTCACGTGCGGCTAGCTCAAAAAAATGTAGTTATGAAAAACAAGTTTTTGGACCATAACTTTAATTTTTTATATTACACCTACCTTAGATTATTAAATATTTAGCTAGTCCTCGCCGAGGCGCTTCTAACGACACCACTTACGTGCGGCTAGCTCAAAAAAATGTAGTTATGAAAAACTAGTTTTTGGACCATAACTTTAATTTTTTATATTACACCTACCTTAGATTATTACATATTTAGCTAGCCCTCGCCGAGGCGCTTCTAACGACACCACTAACGTGCGGCTAGCTCAAAAAAATGTAGTTATTAAAAACTAGTTTTTGGACCATAACTTTAATTTTTATATTACACCTACCTTAGTTTATTACATATTTAGCTAGCCCTCGCCGAGGCGCTTCTAACGACACCACTCACGTGCGGATAGCTCGAAAAAATGTTGAAATGAAAAACTAGTTTTTGGACCATAACTTTAATTTTTATATTACACCTACCTTAGTTTATTACATATTTAGCTAGCCCTCGCCGAGGCGCTTCTAACGACACCACTCACGTGCGGATAGCTCGAAAAAATGTTGAAATGAAAAACTAGTTTTTGGACCATAACTTTAATTTTTATATTACACCTACCTTAGTTTATTACATATTTAGCTAGCCCTCGCCGAGGCGCTTCTAACGACACCACTCACGTGCGGATAGCTCGAAAAAATGTTGAAATGAAAAACTAGTTTTTGGACCATAACTTTAATTTTTATATTACACCTACCTTAGTTTATTACATATTTAGCTAGCCCTCGCCGAGGCGCTTCTAACGACACCACTCACGTGCGGATAGCTCGAAAAAATGTTGAAATGAAAAACTAGTTTTTGGACCATAACTTTAATTTTTATATTACACCTACCTTAGTTTATTACATATTTAGCTAGCCCTCGCCGAGGCGCTTCTAACGACACCACTCACGTGCGGATAGCTCGAAAAAATGTTGAAATGAAAAACTAGTTTTTGGACCATAACTTTAATTTTTATATTACACCTACCTTAGTTTATTACATATTTAGCTAGCCCTCGCCGAGGCGCTTCTAACGACACCACTCACGTGCGGATAGCTCGAAAAAATGTTGAAATGAAAAACTAGTTTTTGGACCATAACTTTAATTTTTATATTACACCTACCTTAGTTTATTACATATTTAGCTAGCCCTCGCCGAGGCGCTTCTAACGACACCACTCACGTGCGGATAGCTCGAAAAAATGTTGAAATGAAAAACTAGTTTTTGGACCATAACTTTAATTTTTTATATTACACCTACCTTAGATTATTACATATTTAGCTAGCCCTCGCCGAGGCGCTTCTAACGACACCACTCACGTGCGGCTAGCTCAAAAAAATGTAGTTATGAAAAACTAGTTTTTGGACCATAACTTTAATTTTTTATATTAAACCTACCTTAGATTATTACATATTTAGCTAGCCCTCGCCGAGGCGCTTCTAACGACACCACTCACGTGCGGCTAGCTCAAAAAAATGTAGTTATGAAAAACTAGTTTTTGGACCATAACTTTAATTTTTTATATTACACCTACCTTAGATTATTACATATTTAGCTAGCCCTCGCCGAGGCGCTTCTAACGACACCACTCACGTGCGGCTAGCTCAAAAAAATGTAGTTATGAAAAACTAGTTTTTGGACCATAACTTTAATTTTTTATATTACACCTACCTTAGATTATTAAATATTTAGCTAGTCCTCGCCGAGGCGCTTCTAACGACACCACTTACGTGCGGCTAGCTCAAAAAAATGTAGTTATGAAAAACTAGTTTTTGGACCATAACTTTAATTTTTTATATTACACCTACCTTAGATTATTACATATTTAGCTAGCCCTCGCCGAGGCGCTTCTAACGACACCACTAACGTGCGGCTAGCTCAAAAAAATGTAGTTATTAAAAACTAGTTTTTGGACCATAACTTTAATTTTTATATTACACCTACCTTAGTTTATTACATATTTAGCTAGCCCTCGCCGAGGCGCTTCTAACGACACCACTCACGTGCGGATAGCTCGAAAAAATGTTGAAATGAAAAACTAGTTTTTGGACCATAACTTTAATTTTTATATTACACCTACCTTAGTTTATTACATATTTAGCTAGCCCTCGCCGAGGCGCTTCTAACGACACCACTCACGTGCGGATAGCTCGAAAAAATGTTGAAATGAAAAACTAGTTTTTGGACCATAACTTTAATTTTTATATTACACCTACCTTAGTTTATTACATATTTACGTAGCCCTCGCCGAGGCGCTTCTAACGACACCACTCACGTGCGGATAGCTCGAAAAAATGTTGAAATGAAAAACTAGTTTTTGGACCATAACTTTAATTTTTATATTACACCTACCTTAGTTTATTACATATTTAGCTAGCCCTCGCCGAGGCGCTTCTAACGACACCACTCACGTGCGGATAGCTCGAAAAAATGTTGAAATGAAAAACTAGTTTTTGGACCATAACTTTAATTTTTATATTACACCTACCTTAGTTTATTACATATTTAGCTAGCCCTCGCCGAGGCGCTTCTAACGACACCACTCACGTGCGGATAGCTCGAAAAAATGTTGAAATGAAAAACTAGTTTTTGGACCATAACTTTAATTTTTATATTACACCTACCTTAGTTTATTACATATTTAGCTAGCCCTCGCCGAGGCGCTTCTAACGACACCACTCACGTGCGGATAGCTCGAAAAAATGTTGTAATGAAAAACTAGTTTTTGGACCATAACTTTAATTTTTTATATTACACCTACCTTAGATTATTACATATTTAGCTAGCCCTCGCCGAGGCGCTTCTAACGACACCACTCACGTGCGGCTAGCTCAAAAAAATGTAGTTATGAAAAACTAGTTTTTGGACCATAACTTTAATTTTTTATATTAAACCTACCTTAGATTATTACATATTTAGCTAGCCCTCGCCGAGGCGCTTCTAACGACACCACTCACGTGCGGATAGCTCGAAAAAATGTTGAAATGAAAAACTAGTTTTTGGACCATAACTTTAATTTTTATATTACACCTACCTTAGTTTATTACATATTTAGCTAGCCCTCGCCGAGGCGCTTCTAACGACACCACTCACGTGCGGATAGCTCGAAAAAATTTTGAAATGAAAAACTAGTTTTTGGACCATAACTTTAATTTTTATATTACACCTACCTTAGTTTATTACATATTTAGCTAGCCCTCGCCGAGGCGCTTCTAACGACACCACTCACGTGCGGATAGCTCGAAAAAATGTTGAAATGAAAAACTAGTTTTTGGACCATAACTTTAATTTTTATATTACACCTACCTTAGTTTATTACATATTTAGCTAGCCCTCGCCGAGGCGCTTCTAACGACACCACTCACGTGCGGATAGCTCGAAAAAATGTTGAAATGAAAAACTAGTTTTTGGACCATAACTTTAATTTTTATATTACACCTACCTTAGTTTATTACATATTTAGCTAGCCCTCGCCGAGGCGCTTCTAACGACACCACTCACGTGCGGATAGCTCGAAAAAATGTTGAAATGAAAAACTAGTTTTTGGACCATAACTTTAATTTTTATATTACACCTACCTTAGTTTATTACATATTTAGCTAGCCCTCGCCGAGGCGCTTCTAACGACACCACTCACGTGCGGATAGCTCGAAAAAATGTTGAAATGAAAAACTAGTTTTTGGACCATAACTTTAATTTTTATATTACACCTACCTTAGTTTATTACATATTTAGCTAGCCCTCGCCGAGGCGCTTCTAACGACACCACTCACGTGCGGATAGCTCGAAAAAATGTTGAAATGAAAAACTAGTTTTTGGACCATAACTTTAATTTTTTATATTACACCTACCTTAGATTATTACATATTTAGCTAGCCCTCGCCGAGGCGCTTCTAACGACACCACTCACGTGCGGCTAGCTCAAAAAAATGTAGTTATGAAAAACTAGTTTTTGGACCATAACTTTAATTTTTTATATTAAACCTACCTTAGATTATTACATATTTAGCTAGCCCTCGCCGAGGCGCTTCTAACGACACCACTCACGTGCGGCTAGCTCAAAAAAATGTAGTTATGAAAAACTAGTTTTTGGACCATAACTTTAATTTTTTATATTACACCTACCTTAGATTATTACATATTTAGCTAGCCCTCGCCGAGGCGCTTCTAACGACACCATTCACGTGCGGCTAGCTCAAAAAAATGTAGTTATGAAAAACTAGTTTTTGGACCATAACTTTAATTTTTTATATTACACCTACCTTAGATTATTAAATATTTAGCTAGTCCTCGCCGAGGCGCTTCTAACGACACCACTTACGTGCGGCTAGCTCAAAAAAATGTAGTTATGAAAAACTAGTTTTTGGACCATAACTTTAATTTTTTATATTACACCTACCTTAGATTATTACATATTTAGCTAGCCCTCGCCGAGGCGCTTCTAAAGCTGGGTATCCATTTGCGCAGCCTCGTGGCGAGCTGCCTCATCCTGAGCGTGCCGCGGGCCGCGGAAAGTACATGCGTCTCCACTTGAGCACACATAATATCGTATCGAGCGGCAAGCCTCAACCCGAGCCACGATTTTCTCAGTTCCTCATTAACCACCATGGTTGACGCACGTAAAGTCGCTGCAGCATCCATCCATCCATCCATCCATCCATCCTCACAAAGTTTCGCATTTATAATATTAGTATGATTATATTTGCCTATACAGTATACATACTCCGCGGTCAAATGGTTTCTTTTGTTTTTCATTTTGTCCATAGACATAGAGTACCTACTCAAAAAAAAAGTTTTATTTGCCTCATTTAATATAAAAAATGATTTTAATAATAATGCATGAAAAATACATTAAATCAATAAATAAAACATTACACAAACCAGCATGCATTTGACACGCATACATACCTACTGGCTACTCTGTGGTCAAATTGTTTCTTTTGTCTATTATAGACATAGTTGAAAAGTTTGTTTCCTGTGTGGTTTTATTGAATGTTTAATTTGTTCAAAAAAGAAATTGGGAAATAACAGTTTTGGTCAAATCTGTGGTTATAGTAGTTTAGTTTTCGACAGTAGAACCTTAATAATGTTTGAATATTATATTTTAATAATGTATATTAAGTCACTTACAATTTAAATTTATTATATGGTCGAATTTCGACCACTTAGCGATCACTAGTTTTTATAAAAGTGTGCGTTACAATAAAGTTTATGTTCAACAAAGCTCCTAAATCATTTACCTACCCACCCCGACTACACAACTAATTTTCAAAAACCAATGAATTTTTACCTGATCCCGTGACGAAACTTTTTTTATGCCGAGATTTTTCCCGCCGAAAAGATCCACAAAGCGAAGTAATTTTTTTTTTACTTCGGAAATGGGTAGTTTCATTTCCTTGCTTATTATTTTCCAAGAATCTTCTTTCAATTGTTTATTATAATGATTCGGTGAAGTTGGATCCCACAAATGTCGGTGGTTTTCATATAACTTAATTAATTCGATACATTTCTCATTATCCATTTTGCCGCGTGCCGAGCACACTTACGTCCGTCTCCACTGAACGCACGCCTCACACTGAGGCGTCTTTGAGCATGGCCATTTACCGACACGATTTGGCTCGCTGCGCGGCCGCCTCGTTTGGTTCAAGTCGCGGCAAGCCTCGACTCGCGGCACGGTCTCCACTAGATCTGCCTCGGGTCGAGGCAGCCGCTCGGCCCGAGGCTGCCTCAAATGGATACCCAGCTTAACGACACCACTAACGTGCGGCTAGCTCAAAAAAATGTAGTTATTAAAAACTAGTTTTTGGACCATAACTTTAATTTTTATATTACACCTACCTTAGTTTATTACATATTTAGCTAGCCCTCGCCGAGGCGCTTCTAACGACACCACTCACGTGCGGATAGCTCGAAAAAATGTTGAAATGAAAAACTAGTTTTTGGACCATAACTTTAATTTTTATATTACACCTACCTTAGTTTATTACATATTTAGCTAGCCCTCGCCGAGGCGCTTCTAACGACACCACTCACGTGCGGATAGCTCGAAAAAATGTTGAAATGAAAAACTAGTTTTTGGACCATAACTTTAATTTTTATATTACACCTACCTTAGTTTATTACATATTTAGCTAGCCCTCGCCGAGGCGCTTCTAACGACACCACTCACGTGCGGATAGCTCGAAAAAATGTTGAAATGAAAAACTAGTTTTTGGACCATAACTTTAATTTTTATATTACACCTACCTTAGTTTATTACATATTTAGCTAGCCCTCGCCGAGGCGCTTCTAACGACACCACTCACGTGCGGATAGCTCGAAAAAATTTTGAAATGAAAAACTAGTTTTTGGACCATAACTTTAATTTTTATATTACACCTACCTTAGTTTATTACATATTTAGCTAGCCCTCGCCGAGGCGCTTCTAACGACACCACTCACGTGCGGATAGCTCAAAAAAATGTTGAAATGAAAAACTAGTTTTTGGACCATAACTTTAATTTTTAAATTACACCTACCTTAGTTTATTACATATTTAGCTAGCCCTCGCCGAGGCGCTTCTAACGACACCACTCACGTGCGGATAGCTCGAAAAAATGTTGAAATGAAAAACTAGTTTTTGGACCATAACTTTAATTTTTATATTACATCTACCTTAGTTTATTACATATTTAGCTAGCCCTCGCCGAGGCGCTTCTAACGACACCACTCACGTGCGGATAGCTCAAAAAAATGTTGAAATGAAAAACTAGTTTTTGGACCATAACTTTAATTTTTATATTACACCTACCTTAGTTTATTACATATTTAGCTAGCCTTCGCCGAGGCGCTTCTAACGACACCACTCACGTGCGGATAGCTCGAAAAAATGTTGAAATGAAAAACTAGTTTTTGGACCATAACTTTAATTTTTATATTACACCTACCTTAGTTTATTACATATTTAGCTAGCCCTTGCCGAGGCGCTTCTAACGACACCACTCACGTGCGGATAGCTCGAAAAAATGTTGAAATGAAAAACTAGTTTTTGGACCATAACTTTAATTTTTATATTACACCTACCTTAGTTTATTACATATTTAGCTAGCCCTCGCCGAGGCGCTTCTAACGACACCACTCACGTGCGGATAGCTCGAAAAAATGTTGAAATGAAAAACTAGTTTTTGGACCATAACTTTAATTTTTATATTACACCTACCTTAGTTTATTACATATTTAGCTAGCCCTCGCCGAGGCGCTTCTAACGACACCACTCACGTGCGGATAGCTCGAAAAAATGTTGAAATGAAAAACTAGTTTTTGGACCATAACTTTAATTTTTATATTACACCTACCTTAGTTTATTACATATTTAGCTAGCCCTCGCCGAGGCGCTTCTAACGACACCACTCACGTGCGGATAGCTCGAAAAAATGTTGAAATGAAAAACTAGTTTTTGGACCATAACTTTAATTTTTATATTACACCTACCTTAGTTTATTACATATTTAGCTAGCCCTCGCCGAGGCGCTTCTAACGACACCACTCACGTGCGGATAGCTCGAAAAAATGTTGAAATGAAAAACTAGTTTTTGGACAATAACTTTAATTTTTTATATTACACCTACCTTAGATTATTACATATTTAGCTAGCCCTCGCCGAGGCGCTTCTAACGACACCACTCACGTGCGGCTAGCTCAAAAAAATGTAGTTATGAAAAACTAGTTTTTGGACCATAACTTTAATTTTTTATATTAAACCTACCTTAGATTATTACATATTTAGCTAGCCCTCGCCGAGGCGCTTCTAACGACACCACTCACGTGCGGCTAGCTCAAAAAAATGTAGTTATGAAAAACTAGTTTTTGGACCATAACTTTAATTTTTTATATTACACCTACCTTAGATTATTACATATTTAGCTAGCCCTCGCCGAGGCGCTTCTAACGACACCATTCACGTGCGGCTAGCTCAAAAAAATGTAGTTATGAAAAACTAGTTTTTGGACCATAACTTTAATTTTTTATATTACACCTACCTTAGATTATTACATATTTAGCTAGCCCTCGCCGAGGCGCTTCTAACGACACCACTAACGTGCGGCTAGCTCAAAAAAATGTAGTTATTAAAAACTAGTTTTTGGACCATAACTTTAATTTTTATATTACACCTACCTTAGTTTATTACATATTTAGCTAGCCCTCGCCGAGGCGCTTCTAACGACACCACTCACGTGCGGATAGCTCGAAAAAATGTTGAAATGAAAAACTAGTTTTTGGACCATAACTTTAATTTTTATATTACACCTACCTTAGTTTATTACATACTAGCTTTTGCCCGCGACTTCGTTCGCGTGGAATAGTGACTTCCGGCAGATTTTTTGTTTTACCCACATAGTTCCCGATCTCGCGGGATCTCTTCAAAAATGAAATGTGGAAGATATTCTAGGGAACTCTTCAAAAATCAACGATTCGCGATCTATTTCGATCCCAACGCCATCTATCGAGCATAGTGACAACTCGGATTATTTATCTATACTCCGTTCGGGCATTTTCTTTGTACTAAAAGTTTTATTATATTGATATTATTTTTTTCATACCTTTTTACTATTTATTTACTTTTTTCCGATGAATTAAAACAATAACATGAACCGAACTCGTGTAACGATCGACACCATTGCGCGATCACCAACTCGACATAATAATATTTACTAATAGAATTATCCATACTCCGTTAGAGCATTTTCTTTATACTAAAAGTTGTATTATATTATATTTTCATACCTTTTTACTATTTATTTACATTTTTCGATGAATTTTCAGTACTGAATTGATGCCGACGCTTGACCAATAGATGGCGCTGTATGTCCGGAATAAATTTTATTTTTTATTTTATTTTTGTAATAAAAACTATCCTATGTCCTTTCTCAAGTTCCAAACTATGTCTGTACCAAATTTCACACAAATCGGTTCAGTAGTTTAGGCGTGAAGCAAAGACAGACAGACAGACAGACAGACAGACAGAGTTACTTTCGCATTTATAATATTAGTTTGGATTTAGCTAGCCCTCGCCGAGGCGCTTCTAACGACACCACTCACGTGCGGATAGCTCGAAAAAATGTTGAAATGAAAAACTAGTTTTTGGACCATAACTTTAATTTTTATATTACACCTACCTTAGTTTATTACATATTTAGCTAGCCCTCGCCGAGGCGCTTCTAACGACACCACTCACGTGCGGATAGCTCGAAAAAATGAAATAAAAACTAGTTTTTGGACCATAACTTTAATTTTTATATTACACCTACCTTAGTTTATTACATATTAAGCTAGCCCTCGCCGAGGCGCTTCTAACGACACCACTCACGTGCGGATAGCTCGAAAAAATTTTGAAATGAAAAACTAGTTTTTGGACCATAACTTTAATTTTTATATTACACCTACCTTAGTTTATTACATATTTAGCTAGCCCTCGCCGAGGCGCTTCTAACGACACCACTCACGTGCGGATAGCTCGAAAAAATGTTGAAATGAAAAACTAGTTTTTGGACCATAACTTTAATTTTTATATTACACCTACCTTAGTTTATTACATATTTACGTAGCCCTCGCCGAGGCGCTTCTAACGACACCACTCACGTGCGGATAGCTCGAAAAAATGTTGAAATGAAAAACTAGTTTTTGGACCATAACTTTAATTTTTATATTACACCTACCTTAGTTTATTACATATTTACGTAGCCCTCGCCGAGGCGCTTCTAACGACACCACTCACGTGCGGATAGCTCGAAAAAATGTTGAAATGAAAAACTAGTTTTTGGACCATAACTTTAATTTTTATATTACACCTACCTTAGTTTATTACATATTTAGCTAGCCCTCGCCGAGGCGCTTCTAACGACACCACTCACGTGCGGATAGCTCGAAAAAATTTTGAAATGAAAAACTAGTTTTTGGACCATAACTTTAATTTTTATATTACACCTACCTTAGTTTATTACATATTTACGTAGCCCTCGCCGAGGCGCTTCTAACGACACCACTCACGTGCGGATAGCTCGAAAAAATGTTGAAATGAAAAACTAGTTTTTGGACCATAACTTTATTTTTTATATTACACCTACCTTAGTTTATTACATATTTACGTAGCCCTCGCCGAGGCGCTTCTAACGACACCACTCACGTGCGGATAGCTCGAAAAAATGTTGAAATGAAAAACTAGTTTTTGGACCATAACTTTAATTTTTATATTACACCTACCTTAGTTTATTACATATTTAGCTAGCCCTCGCCGAGGCGCTTCTAACGACACCACTCACGTGCGGATAGCTCGAAAAAATGTTGAAATGAAAAACTAGTTTTTGGACCATAACTTTAATTTTTATATTACATCTACCTTAGTTTATTACATATTTAGCTAGCCCTCGCCGAGGCGCTTCTAACGACACCACTCACGTGCGGAT
Source organism: Autographa pulchrina (assembly GCA_905475315.1). Lineage (NCBI taxonomy): Eukaryota > Metazoa > Arthropoda > Insecta > Lepidoptera > Noctuidae > Autographa > Autographa pulchrina. Next base: position 5,508 of record CAJQGB010000098.1, on the reverse strand, counting down.
AGCTCGAAAAAATGTTGAAATGAAAAACTAGTTTTTGGACCATAACTTTAATTTTTATATTACACCTACCTTAGTTTATTACATATTTAGCTAGCCTTCGCCGAGGCGCTTCTAACGACACCACTCACGTGCGGATAGCTCGAAAAAATGTTGAAATGAAAAACTAGTTTTTGGACCATAACTTTAATTTTTATATTACATCTACCTTAGTTTATTACATATTTAGCTAGCCCTCGCCGAGGCGCTTCTAACGACACCACTCACGTGCGGATAGCTCGAAAAAATGTTGAAATGAAAAACTAGTTTTTGGACCATAACTTTAATTTTTATATTACACCTACCTTAGTTTATTACATATTTAGCTAGCCTTCGCCGAGGCGCTTCTAACGACACCACTCACGTGCGGATAGCTCGAAAAAATGTTGAAATGAAAAACTAGTTTTTGGACCATAACTTTAATTTTTATATTACACCTACCTTAGTTTATTACATATTTAGCTAGCCCTCGCCGAGGCGCTTCTAACGACACCACTCACGTGCGGATAGCTCGAAAAAATGTTGAAATGAAAAACTAGTTTTTGGACCATAACTTTAATTTTTATATTACACCTACCTTAGTTTATTACATATTTAGCTAGCCCTCGCCGAGGCGCTTCTAACGACACCACTCACGTGCGGATAGCTCGAAAAAATGTTGAAATGAAAAACTAGTTTTTGGACCATAACTTTAATTTTTATATTACACCTACCTTAGTTTATTACATATTTAGCTAGCCCTCGCCGAGGCGCTTCTAACGACACCACTCACGTGCGGATAGCTCGAAAAAATGTTGAAATGAAAAACTAGTTTTTGGACCATAACTTTAATTTTTATATTACACCTACCTTAGTTTATTACATATTTAGCTAGCCTTCGCCGAGGCGCTTCTAACGACACCACTCACGTGCGGATAGCTCGAAAAAATGTTGAAATGAAAAACTAGTTTTTGGACCATAACTTTAATTTTTATATTACACCTACCTTAGTTTATTACATATTTAGCTAGCCCTCGCCGAGGCGCTTCTAACGACACCACTCACGTGCGGATAGCTCGAAAAAATGTTGAAATGAAAAACTAGTTTTTGGACCATAACTTTAATTTTTATATTACACCTACCTTAGTTTATTACATATTTAGCTAGCCCTCGCCGAGGCGCTTCTAACGACACCACTCACGTGCGGATAGCTCGAAAAAATGTTGAAATGAAAAACTAGTTTTTGGACCATAACTTTAATTTTTATATTACACCTACCTTAGTTTATTACATATTTAGCTAGCCCTCGCCGAGGCGCTTCTAACGACACCACTCACGTGCGGATAGCTCGAAAAAATGTTGAAATGAAAAACTAGTTTTTGGACCATAACTTTAATTTTTATATTACACCTACCTTAGTTTATTACATATTTAGCTAGCCCTCGCCGAGGCGCTTCTAACGACACCACTCACGTGCGGATAGCTCGAAAAAATGTTGAAATGAAAAACTAGTTTTTGGACCATAACTTTAATTTTTTATATTACACCTACCTTAGATTATTACATATTTAGCTAGCCCTCGCCGAGGCGCTTCTAACGACACCACTCACGTGCGGCTAGCTCAAAAAAATGTAGTTATGAAAAACTAGTTTTTGGACCATAACTTTAATTTTTTATATTACACCTACCTTAGATTATTACATATTTAGCTAGCCCTCGCCGAGGCGCTTCTAACGACACCACTAACGTGCGGCTAGCTCAAAAAAATGTAGTTATTAAAAACTAGTTTTTGGACCATAACTTTAATTTTTATATTACACCTACCTTAGTTTATTACATATTTAGCTAGCCCTCGCCGAGGCGCTTCTAACGACACCACTCACGTGCGGATAGCTCGAAAAAATGTTGAAATGAAAAACTAGTTTTTGGACCATAACTTTAATTTTTATATTACACCTACCTTAGTTTATTACATATTTAGCTAGCCCTCGCCGAGGCGCTTCTAACGACACCACTCACGTGCGGATAGCTCGAAAAAATGTTGAAATGAAAAACTAGTTTTTGGACCATAACTTTAATTTTTATATTACACCTACCTTAGTTTATTACATATTTAGCTAGCCCTCGCCGAGGCGCTTCTAACGACACCACTCACGTGCGGATAGCTCGAAAAAATGTTGAAATGAAAAACTAGTTTTTGGACCATAACTTTAATTTTTATATTACACCTACCTTAGTTTATTACATATTTAGCTAGCCCTCGCCGAGGCGCTTCTAACGACACCACTCACGTGCGGATAGCTCGAAAAAATGTTGAAATGAAAAACTAGTTTTTGGACCATAACTTTAATTTTTATATTACACCTACCTTAGTTTATTACATATTTAGCTAGCCCTCGCCGAGGCGCTTCTAACGACACCACTCACGTGCGGATAGCTCGAAAAAATGTTGAAATGAAAAACTAGTTTTTGGACCATAACTTTAATTTTTATATTACACCTACCTTAGTTTATTACATATTTAGCTAGCCCTCGCCGAGGCGCTTCTAACGACACCACTCACGTGCGGATAGCTCGAAAAAATTTTGAAATGAAAAACTAGTTTTTGGACCATAACTTTAATTTTTATATTACACCTACCTTAGTTTATTACATATTTAGCTAGCCCTCGCCGAGGCGCTTCTAACGACACCACTCACGTGCGGATAGCTCGAAAAAATGTTGAAATGAAAAACTAGTTTTTGGACCATAACTTTAATTTTTATATTACACCTACCTTAGTTTATTACATATTTAGCTAGCCTTCGCCGAGGCGCTTCTAACGACACCACTCACGTGCGGATAGCTCGAAAAAATGTTGAAATGAAAAACTAGTTTTTGGACCATAACTTTAATTTTTATATTACACCTACCTTAGTTTATTACATATTTAGCTAGCCCTCGCCGAGGCGCTTCTAACGACACCACTCACGTGCGGATAGCTCGAAAAAATGTTGAAATGAAAAACTAGTTTTTGGACCATAACTTTAATTTTTATATTACACCTACCTTAGTTTATTACATATTTAGCTAGCCCTCGCCGAGGCGCTTCTAACGACACCACTCACGTGCGGATAGCTCGAAAAAATGTTGAAATGAAAAACTAGTTTTTGGACCATAACTTTAATTTTTATATTACACCTACCTTAGTTTATTACATATTTAGCTAGTCCTCGCCGAGGCGCTTCTAACGACACCACTCACGTGCGGATAGCTCGAAAAAATGTTGAAATGAAAAACTAGTTTTTGGACCATAACTTTAATTTTTATATTACACCTACCTTAGTTTATTACATATTTAGCTAGCCCTCGCCGAGGCGCTTCTAACGACACCACTCACGTGCGGATAGCTCGAAAAAATGTTGAAATGAAAAACTAGTTTTTGGACCATAACTTTAATTTTTTTATATTACACCTACCTTAGATTATTACATATTTAGCTAGCCCTCGCCGAGGCGCTTCTAACGACACCACTCACGTGCGGCTAGCTCAAAAAAATGTAGTTATGAAAAACTAGTTTTTGGACCATAACTTTAATTTTTTATATTACACCTACCTTAGATTATTACATATTTAGCTAGCCCTCGCCGAGGCGCTTCTAACGACACCATTCACGTGCGGCTAGCTCAAAAAAATGTAGTTATGAAAAACTAGTTTTTGGACCATAACTTTAATTTTTTATATTACACCTACCTTAGATTATTAAATATTTAGCTAGTCCTCGCCGAGGCGCTTCTAACGACACCACTTACGTGCGGCTAGCTCAAAAAAATGTAGTTATGAAAAACTAGTTTTTGGACCATAACTTTAATTTTTTATATTACACCTACCTTAGATTATTACATATTTAGCTAGCCCTCGCCGAGGCGCTTCTAACGACACCACTAACGTGCGGCTAGCTCAAAAAAATGTAGTTATTAAAAACTAGTTTTTGGACCATAACTTTAATTTTTTATATTACACCTACCTTAGATTATTACATATTTAGCTAGCCCTCGCCGAGGCGCTTCTAATGATACCACTCACGTGCGGCTAGCTCAAAAAAATGTAGTTATGAAAAACTAGTTTTTGGACCATAACTTAAATTTTTTATATTACACCTACCTTAGATTATTACATATTTAGCTAGCCCTCGCCGAGGCGCTTCTAACGACACCACTCACGTGCGGCTAGCTCAAAAAAATTTAGTTATGAAAACTAGTTTTTGGACCATGACTTTAATTTTTTATATTACACCTTATTTATTTATTTATTTAAAGCCTGAACTGTCCCACTGCAGGGCAAAGGCCTCCCTTCCTTCCTTCCACAGGTCTCTATTGTTTGCTATTTGTTGCCACTCTTTTTTGTATGCGTCTAGTTCATCCCTCCATCTCCGCCTCAATATTACACCTAACCTAACCTAACTATATCAAACCTAACTTTTTTCGGACATTTTTGTAACTTTTTTCGAACATTTTTGTAACTTTTTTCGGACATTTTTGTAACTTTTTTCGGACATTTTTTTTTATGTAAGGTTAGGTTAGAACCTAACCTAACTATATCAAACCTAACTTTTTTCGGACATTTTTGTTACTTTTTTCGGACATTTTTTGGACTTTTTTCGGACATTTTTGTTACTTTTTTCGGACATTTTTGTAACTTTTTTCGGACATTTTTGTAACTTTTTTCGGACATTTTTTTTATGATAGGTGAGGTTAGAAACTAACCTAACTATATCAAACCTAACTTTTTTCGGACATTATTGTAACTTTTTTCGGACATTTTTGTATCTTTTTTCGGACATTTTTGAAACTTTTTTCGGACATTTTTTTTGTAACTTTTTTTGGACACTTTTTTTATGTAAGGTTAGGTTAGAACCTAACCTAATTATATCAAACCTAACTTTTTTCGGACATTTTTTTTATGATAGGTGAGGTTAGAAACTAACCTAACTATATCAAACCTAACTTTTTTCGGACATTATTGTAACTTTTTTCGGACATTTTTGTATCTTTTTTCGGACATTATTGTAACTTTTTTCGGACATTTTTGTTACTTTTTTCGGACATTTTTTTTATGTAAGGTGAGGTTAGAAACTAACATAACTATATCAAACCTAACTTTTTTCGGACATTTTTGTAACTTTTTTCGGACATTTTTTTTGTTACTTTTTTCGGACATTATTGTAACTTTTTTCGGACATTTTTGTATCTTTTTTCGGACATTTTTGTAACTTTTTTCGGACATTTTTTTTATGTAAGGTGAGGTTAGAAACTAACCTAACTATATCAAACCTAACTTTTTTCGGACATTTTTGTAACTTTTTTTGGGAAATTTTTTTTGTTACTTTTTTCGGACATTATTGTAACTTTTTTCGGACATTTTTGTTACTTTTTTCGGACATTTTTGTTACTTTTTTCGGTCATTTTTGTATCTTTTTTCGGACATTTTTCTATCTTTTTTCGGACATTTTTG